>JACEFZ010026705.1:0-22946 GCA_014155875.1 Cepaea nemoralis
ATTCCGGGGTCAAAAGGATCAAACTATTAATTAGTCCAAATAAGATACCAAAACCCCGGTTGGGGTAGCAAAAGAAGATAGAATTTTTTTTTGTTCGTTCACTTGAAATTTGTCTATATCTATAATGTTATCTCTTGTATGAATTTCAGTTTTTTTGAGTTCACTCAGCACCTCAAATACTGATTTTGCACATGTCACTAACACCACAGGTTGTGTACCATGACTGGTATTCAGTAATTTCTCTATTACTATCTTGATTGCCTGGAATTCTGCATCATAGCGATGGCAGTACTTTCCTGTTGATAAAGAGAAATATTGAAAAAAGAGGAAAGCTAGAAAGACATTAAGAACCAATGTTGCCGGCACATACCTGATTATGAAAGAACTCATGAATATCTCTTGACTGTTCCTGTGCTCTAATTATGTCCATTATCTTTCTGAAATACAATGGTTGATTGATTGATCTGACTGAATTACCATTGTACTATTAAACTACTCAATAATGCAACTAACTCCTTCATATCACACTAGGATAACTACAGCTCAGTGCACACAAACACTGTAACACTGCTGAGGATCCAAGAGTGTGTATAGTAAAACTGACATAAACAATAAACATTACTGTTGTGGTTCATCATTATCCAGTGGTTTGTCCTCATCCAATGATTTATCCTCCTGCGGTTTGTCCTCATCCTGCGGTTTGTCCGCATCCTGTAGTTTGTCCTGTACAGAACTTTGTCCCCATAACATTCTTTCAAAATTGCTCTCAATCATAAGCCAGATGTGTTGTCCATAATTTCTTTGACTGCTATAGTTTTGTAGACATCTTTACAGAAGGTAGTCTGTCAATGTATTTCTTTCTCACAGTGACAATGCAGGTCAGTGATCATACCCACCGTCTTTAGAAAGAGATCTCCTGTCTACTGTCACAAACATGAGACCACAACTAAAAATGATTTGTCAGCTGCTCTCAGGCTGCTGTTGGTAGATTTTTATATTTGGAAATTGTTCTGGAATAGTAGCCTATACTACTTTTTAAGATTTCCAACTGCCAAAGGATTCTCAACATGCACAATGGACCTCCTATTCATCGCCCTTGTCTGAGAACACTAGGTATCTAATCCACTGCCCACAGATCAAGTGGGAGTATGATAACATAAGGTTTCTCTGGTAACACTGTCCTGAAAATATTGTCCCCAATTGAATTCAAACTCAGAAACTTTCAAGTGAAAGAAATGGTGGAGAGGTTATGATATCAAATCCATCTCTGACTTGAGCATAACTGATTCAAGTCATGGTGTAAACTGTTTGTAATTTTACAATATAAGAAAAGGTTGGTACACCTCCCATCTGTGGGCCTTTAGAAATGAAAAAGGGCAGGCCAAAAAGGCCCTGCCTAGGCTAAATTTCAACATTAGAAGACCAACCCACAAAATAAGTTATAGCCATGTGATTCTGGTATGCATAAATGTGGATCCTCAATGGTGCTACTGAGTACCTGCACTGTGCTAAGATACTCCTTGTGTGATCTCTGGGAGGAGACTGGGTGGTTTGGTTTTGATTTCTTTCCATGCACATGGATATCTTCTAAGTGAATCAGTCTCCTTCCAAAGATGACATAAAAAAAATCTCAGCACAGACTCTGTGGCAAAATCCAGGCTCTAAATGTGTGCACACCAGAATCACATGTGTTACAACTTGTGGGTGCATTTTCACATTTTCAAGTTTGTTGTCACTATTCAAATATGACATTTAATCATCAATTGCGTGAATGGTCTTTTTCTTTTTACCTACTTTATCTGAGCAAAATTTCTGTCTTGCAATAGTCATGATACATGGCCAAACCATTTTACTAGCAGTTTTAAAAAAAGAAATGGCTGTCTAATACTTGGGTTATAAACCAATGTCTCCCCGGGAAGGTTAACCCGGTCAACAAATGCCCGCAGAAGTCGGATGTGTCGGCCTAACGGCGCAAGAACGCAGCTCTGCTGTAAACAGGCACAACGCAATCACGTCCGGAAAAAAAACTCCGGATGAACGAAGAAGAAGAAGAAGAAACCAATGTCTTATCACAACATGCATTATAAATGACAAATTCATGTCTGATAAAAATTATCACAAATTTAGATTGTATCAATTAGCACACAATGTTAAAAAATCCAAAATTAAAATGGTATCAATTACTACACAATGTCTGTTAAATTATCCCAAAAGTCAACATGAGAAATGTAATGTGTTGATTCTAACAGTACCTGTTTTCTGGAGCACAGACAGGGCACTCCATGTCATTCTCTGCATAGCTCTCAAACATCTGTGAAACAGTATATAGCTATTTACCAAGTAAAAGATATCGTGGCTAGCTCACTCTCACTCTTTCTATCTCTCACACCCTCCCCACCTCACACACATATCATGGCTAGCTCTCTCTCACTCTTTCTATCTCTCACACCCTCCCTACCTCACAGACATATCATGGCTAGCTCTCTCTCACTCTTTCTATGTCTCACACCCTCCCTACCTCACACACATATCATGGCTAGCTCACTCTCACTCTTTCTCTCACACCCTCCCTACCTCACACACATATCATGGCTAGCTCTCTCTCACTCTTTCTATCTCTCACACCCTCCCTACCTCACACACATATCATGGCTAGCTCTTTCTATCTCTCACACCCTCCCTACCTCACACACATATCATGGCTAGCTCTCTCTCACTCTTTCTCTCACACCCTCCCTACCTCACACACATATCATGGCTAGCTCTCTCTCACTCTTTCTATGTCTCACACCCTCCCTACCTCACACACATATCATGGCTAGCTCTCTCTCACTCTATCTATCTCTCACACCCTCCCTACCTCACATACATATCATGGCTAGCTCTCTCTCACTCTTTCTATGTTTCACACCCTCCCTACCTCACACACATATCATGGCTAGCTCTCTCTCACCCTTTCTATGTCTCACACCCTCCCTACCTCACACACATATCATGGCTAGCTCTCTCTCACTCTTTCTATGTCTCACACCCTCCCTACCTCACACACATATCATGGCTAGCTCTCTCTCACTCTTTCTATGTCTCACACCCTCCCTACCTCACACACATATCATGGCTAGCTCTCTCTCACTCTTTCTATGTCTCACACCCTCCCTACCTCACACACATATCATGGCTAGCTCTCTCTCACTCTTTCTATGTCTCACACCCTCCCTACCTCACACACATATCATGGCTAGCTCTCTCTCACTCTTTCTATGTCTCACACCCTCCCTACCTCACACACATATCATGGCTAGCTCTCTCTCACTCTTTCTATCTCTCAAACCCTCCCTACCTCACACACATATCATGGCTAGCTCTCTCTCTCACTCTTTCTATCTCTCACACCCTCCCTACCTCACACACATATCATGGCTAGCTCTCTCTCTCTCTCTTTCTATGTCTCACACCCTCCCTACCTCACACACATATCATGGCTAGCTCTCTCTCACTCTTTCTATGTCTCACACCCTCCCTACCTCACACACATATCATGGCTAGCTCTCTCACTCTTTCTATGTCTCACACCCTCCCTACCTCACACACATATCATGGCTAGCTCTCTCTCTCACTCTTTCTATGTCTCACACCCTCCCTACCCCACACACATCATCATCATGACACAGCAGATCCATTGCAGCCCATCACTCTCATCACAGTCCACAGACCAGATTTTTGATCCTCTGCAAGTTCTCTGGCCTCAAGCATGTTCATGCTGAGTGTGTTTACAAAGTTCTGTGTTCATCTTCACGTTGGCTGACCCCCTGCATCTTCCTCCAGGAAGCATGCCTTCCATTACTGCTCTGTGGAAACCACTATGGCATTTAATATTCTCACTATGGCCAAATGATTTAATATTTGCCTCTCAGAGACATGGTGCTGTTCATGATCCACTTTTCTTGAATGTTCAGATCTGGTAGAATGTCAGTATTTGTCTTCTTAGCCCATGATATTCTAATCACTTTTCTGCAACACTTAAGTTCAAGAGCCTGATCGTCTTCTTTAGTGACTGCCAAATGGTCCATGACTCATGTCTGTGTGTTGCACAAAAACAGGCATGGTATAACAATTGTTACTTTAATAATAATAATGATTATAATATTTTTTTACGCATGCACCCTGTGCACACACACGCATGCTCATGTAATTTTTCTATTCCACTCTTCTGTTGATATTACCCCAAACAGTTCATGTGCTGTTATATGCTCATGATTCTGACCTAATAACACCTGTCATTAGTTTTCTTCTTTCTTGGTCCATATATATATATTTATATATATATATATTGTTTTTCCCCATCTCATGCAATGTATATGTAAATGGTATGAGTGCCGGTCGTTCAGAAAGCAATGGCAAACTACTGAACGTAAACTAACAACAAAAGTTAACGTAATGTCAAGTGTTTGATCTTGATACATACAGTGTCTCAGGAGAATAAGTAGGGAGGTCACCTCTCTTCCAGTTTCTCTATGTGAATGTAACAAGCATAATAGATAATTGATGTACGAAAGATGAGTGGTTGGAAGGGCCAAATGTAAGACGGGTCTGCGTGCCCAATTTGTGACCCTTTGAAAATAAAGTTTGTTTATTTGTTTTTAGTACCCATTTTATGAAATCTGGTAGACATTTTACAAGGCAGAGTAGACTCAGGAGCTGTGCTGGTTGGAATAAGGTCTAATTCTGCTACTACTGGAGACTGAATTCTAGAGAATCTGACTCTCAATGCAGGAAGAACAGGAAGGAGGATTCAGATTTTTTAATATAAATGCTTTAGAAAAGTTCTATGCATGTGGTATAGGCAGTAAAAAAAATGCCTATGTGAGAGACAAAGTACATATGTATGCAGGCCATCAAGAACTACTTTTGCTAGTGGGAAAACATCGATAGCTTGCCAAGTTTGGGCATGTCACATGTCATGCTACCTTTTCAAATGTAATCCTCCAGGGAACAGTTGAGGATAAACAGAGAAGAGCAAGGCACAGAAAACGAAACCCTGAAGTGATGACATTAAAGAATGCATAAAATGCAGTATTTCAACACTTGACCAAGATGCTATTGATGGACCGTCATGACACCCCTATGACCCACACCTGAGGTTATGAGATGAGATAATGATAGTTTTCCAAAGAAAAGAGCATTGGCCAATGTAGTTTACATGAGTGTTGAGGAACCAGAATAAGCAGTGAGATTAAACTAGCAATTTACTTACTGCTGATGGTAAGAATGAGGCTCACAAAGAAAATGGACAGATGGCAACTCAAGAGAATGGCTGCAGATATTGCACTTTGATGCTTGAAATACTTTAGCTCTGTGGAAACAAATATATATTTTTAATGGAAACATGCTCTAACATTAATGTTTACATATTTCAACATATCAATTGTTGGGAAACACTTGAGACCACTAAGACAGCTATTAAGCAAATTCACAATTATTGATTGGCGCTCACAGAAGTAGAAGAAAGTATTAGAATATGGTTCTCAACCTTTTTTAGCCCATGCACCCCTTCATCATATGTTCAGGATGTCATTCCCCCTTTCGTATATCCTCCATATAAATTCCTACCGCCCCTATACAGTATATGTAAAAAAAAAGAAGCTAAATTTAATAACACATACTAAAAGAAGTCTAGAAGTCTACACAAAATGTGATTTGCGGGTCTACTTGCGTTATAAAATGAATTTCAAAAGGGTGAGAAGTACAGAACCGTAAAGAATGGAAAGAAAAACAATATCAAGTAATCGGTTCTTGCATTAACGTGATCTTGAAATAATCCTAACTCTCTCCTGATAACCCTAAATTTCTCAACCAGTGGGGAAACTCCCCACTGGTTGAGAACCACTGTATTAGAAGAAAGGACTAGTATTTCCTCTAATCTCTACTTCTTTCTTCTACTCCTAAGAGACCCAATCGATGCTTGTGAATTTGTTATGATTCAACATAATCTGCTCCCAGTGTATTAATGTTAATGTCAATCTTTATCCTAGAATGCATTTCAATATACTTTATGTGACTGGATTAACTAGTAATAAATTGTTCATACTACAGTCTATTTTAACACTATCTGCTGATGCATTACATTTACATCTTAGATTAATATTATAAGTCATTTAGACATGGAGATGACCGCTGTTCTGTCATTAGTCAGCAAGTGGGGGGCAAAGACAATGAATGAAGTAAGTACAAATAAAAATTAAGGTCTCTTTTATATGCCTTTAATGCATTGGGCATATGGTGCAAGCTCCATGGTTTTACAGACCAATCAGAACTCAGTGGGCGATGTCTTCAGTATCGCACCAGTCGTCTTCACTTCCCAGGACATTTGCTAGTGCCCATTTCTGGCTCGGTCAACCTGGAAGTCCAGGTTAATACAAAATTCAAAAAAAATTTGCACCAATGTGAATTGAATCCCATAACCACAGAGCCAGCAGGAAAGTGTGCTAGCTAATGTACTACCATGGTTCCCGCAATGTTAAAATACTGTGAATAAGACTTAGCATGCAACATATTTTGCAATATACAATTATCAGTTCAAGGTTACCTGTGTTTCTATCATCTACATATAATAGTTTTGCTGCACAGTAACAGGAGGGAATATTAAACTCAGTCAATCAATCATTACAAGCAAACATATAACTACTATTCATTAAACATACACAGAGGCTCATGAAAGTAGAACATCATGCACAATTGTAAGAAAGAGACAGTGTTCTTTGGTCACATAAGGAGAAGAGAGATGTTGGAGAACATTGACGGGAGAGATCAGTGGTGGAACAGGCACAGTCAGACCAAGCTTGATGGTCTCAAATGATGGCCTGGAGAAACATCATTGCTAGAACTCATCGAGAGCAGCAATGAATGACATCTGAGGAAAGACATGAATGTCTCTGCCACGTTACAAGCACATGATAATGATGACCTCTGCTTAAATGGAATAATAGGGGAAAGAGGTGTTCTTTCATGCCAAAATTCCCCTAGCATTACCTAAGGGGCTGTTTTTAAATTACCTTTAATGTAATAATTAGTTATTAATTGTTGCATTTTCTTTGCAGGGTTTTGCTGTCAACCCCAGGTTGATTTACTAGACAATTTTATGTTCTGTAGTTTGCCATTGCTTTCTGAATGAGAAGTCAACATTGAAGTAAAACTGACCAGCGTAGGGGATGAATACGCTATGCTGTCATCAGCGCACCGGAAGTTTAAGCGTAAGCGCAATAAACCCCCCGGCCACAAATAATTAGCATAAATACATAAAAAGTACCGTGTAATATGTACTCTTCAACCACTTGATGCCATTTTCAACCATAAGGATGGACAAATTATTATAATTATTTAACAAAACAAAATCACACGTTAGAAATCACAGAAACATTGCATACAACCTGACCACACAATAACTTGAGACAAACTAAAATAGACCAAGCCTACTCTACATGATACAAAACAAGTTAATAATGATAGTAACTGGTAAGATATTTCAGTGGTTCACATTTCTATTATCGTTTTAACATTAAAACAAAATTATTATTAATTCATTTGCAGTATTATTCTTTTACCATTAAATCCAAAATCTATATCTATTAAATTAACGGTTTACTGTATTTTCTGCTTTAATGCATAGCTCTCGAAATGTTTATTTCTATAAAAGATCAAAAGCCTCACGATGTTTTAAGCTCTTCAATTTTGGCCCGTTTCTTTTCAGTGTCTTCTCTGTACTGTTTAATAAGGCGCTCATCCTCTGCTATCTGATCATTCTCCATTTGCAAGCGTCGAACAATATAGTCCTGAACAAAGATATTAATGTATCACTGTACACCAAATATATTGATAAATTACAAAATAATTTAATATTACCTTCACTTTAAATAGCAATTGTGAACAGATGTTAATAAAAAGACTGTTTTCCACGTCTTAAAATGTATTAGGTAAGTGATGCTAGCCCTTCAGTTTTATAGATCAATCAACACTCAATATATAATATTGTCTATATCACACAGACTGCCTTTACTTCCCATAATAATTCCTGGTAGCCATTTTAGGCTGCGTCAACCTGGGAGCCCAGATCATTCTGATTTAAAGTCCATCTAAAGTGAGATTTGAACACATGATGACCAGACCGGCAGGCGAGCATGCTAGCCAGTGCACTAGTATGGTTCCCACAAGGGAGTTTGGGCAGGTAAAAATTAAAAAGACAGGTAAAGGATATTGTTTCCTTGCCATCAAGGTGTACTGGGTTTATAGTAATATGTTTATATTCTAGTGATGAAACAGTTCTGCATTAGATATGTGATGTGGTCAGTATTATATCAGTTTCTTTATTCCTCAACATATTTTCTTGTAGCCATTATATGAAACAAAGTTGATGCCGAAGTAATAAATTCCACCTCAAAGGGTATTTGAATGCAAGACTGCTGGGCTGGTAAATAAGTGTACTAGTCACTATGCTACCAGAGCTTCAACTCAGAGCAGGTAAGCTTTCACTAATCAATGTCTTTTGAATTGGAAAAGATCAATTGTTTGTACCTTCATATATACTCATTCAGAGGGTCCCAGGTCAACCTAAGATGAGAACCAGAAGATGTCGTGGAAAATAAAGGTGTGCAGAATGATATTTTCCACATCATCCCTGGACTGCTGACTGCTCTAAAGAAATTTGAGTTAGTTATTTAGTCACGGTTCCAACTTTACGGCAACGGGTCGTCCCCATTATGCTCCGTTCCTGTGCCAGTGAATATCACACAAAATGCTCCTCACTGCCCAATGTGAAAAGTGGAAAAGACAGGAGTCTTAGCAAGCCAACAGACTGCACAGGTACACTGTGCATAATGCCACAGCCAGAATGCCAACACAAAAGTCCTCCATGAAAAATACAGTTCATCGTCGATGGAATCGGCAGTCACCAGAAAGACTTCATTGACCTGAGTTTTATCTCATATGGCTCAGTCTCTTTGCGCAGGGCGACCCGCCGAAAGCGCTGCACAAAGCACAAACTCCGTAGCTCCAGCGACAACTCCCAGGAGTCTCCTGAAAAATGCACTAGTGAACCTAAAAGGCAAACCAGTCAATTCAGAAATTTGAGTCTAGCACTTCTTCTTCTGCGTTCATCTGGAGTTTTTTTTTTTCCGGACGTGATTGCTTTGTGCCTGTTTACAGCAGAGCTGCATTCTTGTGCCTTAAGGCCGACACATCCGACTTCTGCAGGTACTTGTTAACCGGGTTAACCTTTCCGGGGAAGTCTAGCACTATATGTCCAATATGAATGAGTATAAGAGGGTCCTTGACTTTTACTTACTCACGCTCGTTCAGTACAGATTACGTTCCCCATTTTTAAAAGAACAAAAAATTATTATACAATACAATGGACACTTCTATCCTTTTTGTATGCTATACTTCCCTGATCCTTATTACCAGTAATATGAAGATAAAAAAGAATGTGGTCATCAATCATTAATTTGTTTATACTTTCTATGTGTTTCCTCTTCCTCTTCTATATTTTACATCCCGATGAATCATAGGCCTTCAAAGAATTTATGCCATGCCCATTGTTGGCTTTTACATAACTGGTTGAATTGTGCAACTAAAGTTTTCTGTGAGATGACCTTCCTTGGTCATCTATTATGACACGCATGGCAGGTTACCATATTCCTATTCTCTGCTTCCCTTATAATGCTTATATCATGCTGGGGAAGACGGAACATCTATTAATTTGCCCAGAGTGTTATGATGCCAATTCTTAACATAAGGAAACTAAGATTAGGCTGACCTTCACAACTGAAAGAGTGGCAGTGGAGTTGTGTACCAAGATCTGGACGACCATCAGAGGCTGAAGCAAGTTCTTCTTGTCTATATCTAGAACATGTTAAGAAGTGTAAAAACTAACTCAACATACAAACTTGATTTTGTTAATTCTGACTGACCCAAAAGTCTCATCCAGAACTATCAATTCACTAGACCAGGCTAACATAAGAAAAATACTATAATCAAAGTATTTGTACCATTGCTAAACACATAAATATAAATATTCTATCATGAGTAACTATTCTACTTTTAAAAAATTTGCCAAGGCATCAGCAAATTATGGTGTACTGCATAAATAACTTATATTCAGTGAACTAAAGGTGGGGAAAAAAGGATACGAGATAATGTCTCCATCAACTGTGGCTTGCAAGTATCCTCTCTTGAAGCAAAGTAAGACAGAGCTTGTACCCACAGCTGAGGGTCCTGTTGCCTAGTAAAAGGAAACGAGATAATATTGCAAATCCACAATTTTTTTGTAAAGATATAGGAAAAAACACTTTGATTTAGAAGTCCCTAATCAACTTATCAGACTTATTACATAACTATGCACAAAATTGATGGGTTAATTAGAATCTACATCATAGGATTCAGGGGATACACTCTGCTTCTCTCAGAAGATGCAGGATGCTGATTGTTCCTGAAGCGCACAGATTATGAATGCAGCTGATCATGTCTGCCACTGCCATAGGTAATACCAAACACTAAATGTCTTAGTTGGGTTGATTCATTCATGTCTGGGGGTTCAATGCCAATAAAGGCTGGATTAGGTCTTTCCCAAACATTAATTGGTGCCATAAATTTATTCTGCAAATGAAAGGCAATGAGGAAAGGTGCTGGTCATTCCTGCTCTTGATGCTGTCACCTAGAATATGTGAGGGCCTAAGCCTTCATATCCCAGCCCCAGTTTCTGCCACACGATTATAGTATCTGTTATAATCTAAAAGTATTAACCTCAATATTATCTTTATTATGCACACTTATGTTTTAGTATTTCTAGTAAAAATAACAATAATAAAGTGATCATTTGATAATACATATGATAATACAACTAATAACAGATGCTTCAACAGCTGCTTATATTATACAGTTATTTCATCAATTGTTGTTGTTTGTAATTCCTCTGGATGACTGTGAGTTTTCACCCTTAAGTCTGATGCATGAGCGTCCAGGTCTGAGCCCTGGTAACAGGCTGGCATCTATCACAGTGAGGTTGGTGTTGACAGTTAGCAATAGCAATATGGTAGATTAACCAGATATATCTTTAGCAACAACATATGGTTTCAACAAACCCATCCATTAGCAACAACATATGGTTTCAACAAACCCATCCATTAGCAACAACATATGGTTTCAACAAACCCATCCATTAGCAACAACCTAGGACAGTGGTTCTCAACCAGTGGGGAATTCCCCCCCAGGGGGGAATTTTAGGGTTTCCAGGGGGGAATGAAGACCATTTCAAGATCGCGTTAATACAAGAACTGATTACTTGATATTGTTTTTCCCTTCATACTTTACAGTTAAGTACGTCTCATCCTTCTAAAATTCATTTTATAAAGTAAGTAGACCCACAAATCATGTTTTATGTGGACGTCTAGACTTGTTTTAGTATATGCTATTAAATGTACCTTCCATTTTTACGTATACTGTGTAGGGGTGGGGGGATTTTTAGATAGGAAATATGAAAGGGGGGATGTCGTTCTGAAAATACGGTGAAGGGGGCACGGGCCAACATTTTTTATAGGAGGGGTGGGGGGGGGGGGGGGATGACATTCTGAAAATATGGTGAAGGGGGGCACGGGTCAAAAAAGGTTTAGAACCACTGACCTAGGACAACGGTAACTACACATACCCATTAGCAATATAATATTTTATGTTAACTACACATACCCATTAGCAATATCACATAGAAAGTTTAGTTAAACATTAGGAGCAACATAGGACAGGTTAACTAATAATATCCATAAACAATATCATATGGTAGGTTAACTACATATACCCATTAGCAATATCATATGGTTAGTTAGTTGCATATCCTTTACAGGATGTTGCAGTCAATACCAGCATTGTTTGCTGTTGTGATCTCTTGGCACGTTTACGTTCAGTAGTTTGCCATTGCTTTCTGAACGACCAGCACCGATAATATTTCGTAAAAAACCAACGCAACACGGTCTGCTGCCAAATCGTGCACAGCTGTGTTTCGAATACGGGTATGCGGGATCATGAACTGCATCTGTAACCCCATCGTCACAGAGCCAGCATCATATGGTAGGTTAACTAAACATAACCATTAGCAATAACATATGGTAGGTTAACTAAACATACTGATTATAATCAATAACATATGGCAGCTTAACTAAACATACCCAAACTTTTTGCAGGCTTCAATAACGTGAACATATTCTGAGTGTTCCATATGGTATCGCAGAATCTGCTGGTACCTGCGGATGTATGTCATCAAATGTTTGGTGGAATTACAAGTTTCGTAACATCTTTACAAGAGAATTACATTTACAAACTACATATGAAAATAGAACATCTAAGCTGATGGAATCTGTAATGAAATTTTTAAAAATTTAAGAAGTCCTTGCAGAGAAACAAAGTGAGATTTTGTAGATTTAGGGGTTTGATGTCCAGGAAAAAGTTTAAAGGGAAGGCGTGGAACAGGATCTGAGGGAACTGTGTGTTGTGGACTAGAGCAAATTTATCCCAACAGAGTGGTGTTGGGTGGTGGGGTGGCTGGCTGAGTGGCTAGAATGCTGGATTGTCTTTCTGGAGACCTAGGTTTGAATCCTCAGTAAGGTGTGGAGTTTTTTATCTGTCGGGGCAACAAAAAAAAAACTCTAACCTGCACAGTTCACGGTGACTGCACTAGCCAGGCGGCCTTAATTCCTCAGGCTCAAGACCCCCCCTTGCCATACACCACAAGGTACTATACTGGCAGTAAATGACAGTTTGACATTGACAGAGTGGTGTTGGGGGTGTCCTGGTAGTGCAGTGGCTAGATGCTTGCCTGTCAGCTTGGTGGTCATGGGTCAGAATCCACATCGGGGTGTATTTATAAACTTGACCTGAGCTCTCAGGTCAACCCAGCCTGAAACAGGTACCAGGAAATGTTTGGGAAGTAAAGCCACATCCTCCACCCAGTGCTGAATGTTCTATATAAAATATAAGAGCAGAATAGGGCAAGCAAAAGCTGCATTTCAGAAAATGAAGAGTATCTTATGCAATAAGTCACTATCACTGAATGTAAGAAATGAGTGCCGAAATGCTATGTAGAACCAGTTTTGCTGTATGGCAGTGAATCGTGGTATGTAAATGAACAAATTAAGAAGAAATTAGAAGCCACAGAGATGTGGTTCCTGAAGCGAATGTTGCAAATTCCTTGAACTACCAGAGTAACTAACAACGACTGCCTGAAACAGGCTAATGGAACTAGAACATTATATACAACAATAAGAAAGAGACAAACATCTTTCTTCGGTCATGTGATGAGAAGAGAGGCATTGCAGAACATCGTGACAACTGGAAGACCGAGATCTGTGAAGAGCCATGAACGCCTGCGCCAGCTCACAGGGCACTTGATGATGATGAGCACCACATGTCCATTGAGTCTTAAGGCGTGTAAAAGGGGACAGTTACTTGATTTTCGTTTTAAACAGAGCGATGTTATTATCCTCAATGTACCAAACATTAATTTTTCCATTAGATTCTGTTTGTCTAAAATAATCACTGTACCATTATTTGTGGGTCGTTCGTGTTCCAATTAGTTTTATCATCTTTGATGGCTGGAATATTTGTCTAAGTTCCCTTGCATAAATGTGATATAATTTAGTAAGACCACTGCCTGTTGCCTTCTAAGAGTCAGACAAAATGGTAAGTGGTAATGATGAATTATCTATAATCACCTCTGTTCCATGTGAAATGATGCAAAAATGTGAAATATGCTCCCAGGAAAAATTCCAGAAGATGGAGGCAAAGAAAGCAGTGAACATATTCAAGGTGTAACACCAAAGGGACAATCAACAAGAATAATCATTAACGTCCTCCAGGAACTGAACCTGTGCAGATCGGTTCACCCATAACAGTCTTTCTAAATTCCTTTTTATAATAAGGCAGATGTCCAAGAATTACAATGCAGAAACAGATTTGAATAGGCTGAGAGCTCATGACGGAGCATGCTCTATCAATTAAAATATGGAATTGAAATGTTCTTACAAGAGTTGCATGGCGCAGAAGCTTCAGTGTCCACAACTGGCTCAGAATCTATCTGGTTTGCTTCGAATTTAGTACTGAGAATTTCTACAAGAAATATTGGTTCCTAATGATATCTCAACCCCCAGATTTTTTGGGTAGTAAGATCAGACATTTAACTTTCTCAGATAGGTATGAAATACAGAAGGTCCAATTTAATGTATATTAAAAATCCCAACAAAGGTTGACATTTGTAAAGAATAGTAGGCTGTATTAACACTGCCTTGGGAAAACTGTTAAGCAAAAAAACTATCCATGGGTAGAAAGAATTAAATCAACAAACATGGAAAGTGGAAAGAGTCAGCCTTACAAGAATGCAATCACAAGCAACAAAAAAAAGAAACTGCGGCTAGAAAGCCTTCATCAACAGACAAAATAAAAAAGACATATAACTATTTTTTTTAAACTATAGAAAATGGCATTTAACAGTAAAATATATATCCTCGAGAGAAGCCATGTGAAATGTCTTACTGATCAGAGCACAAAACTCAAGATAAAAAAAAAACTATTTTATGAGTAGATAGAGCCTGATACCTTAGATTGAATTCCATCATGGCGGAAATCCTTTTCACTGACTGGGGCTCACAGGTCGACCTAGTGTCTGTCAGGTCAACCTAGCCCAAAATGGGAATCAGAAAATTGCCTATGAAGCAAAGGTGTTTGGCACTATACTGACTTCATCAGCCACTGAGTGCTGTTCAGTCTAAAATTATTATGCTAGCAACATATCCCCAATACATCTCATGGGTAAAAAGGAGTTATTTACTTTTTTAAAAACTAATACCTAGCGATGCAATTCTCATGAAAGAGGACTGAAGAAGAACTTTGCCTGCAGGTATGTTCGATGTTAAAAGAAAAGAATGAGTAAATCCCTACTTTAAACGCTACTCCCCTCTGCTGTGTGTCCACCGTGACGAGGTAGAGGGGCTTGTGCGTCCCAATGACCCCAAGAGCTATGCCGACGGTAGCACAGCTACTGGTAGGGCCACCCATGTCGGACAGGTCAAGGGAGAGGGACCAGACGAAGAGACACACAAACCTGCTGCCTTGTAGGTAGACTGGGGACAGTCAAAGGCTAGGGAAAGCACCCCAAATACATGCTTGTCGAAATCGGATGTACTGAGCCACAGGCTTGACAAAGCAGTGCAACGTGAAACCTGCTGCCTTGTAGGTAGACTGGGACAGTCAAAGGCTAGGGAAAGCATCCCGAATAAATACTTGTCGAAATCGGATGTACTGAGCCACAGGCTTGACAAAGCAGTGCAACGTAACTTAATTCATGATGTCACAAATCAAAATTAATCGATATGGTGCTAATCCCGTGAAGTCCCATCAGGCGGTGATAGTGCCGGGCCCCCTGCCTCGAGGGGGTCCACCCATGACTACTGGTGGTCACCTTCCCCTGTGCTGTGGAGTCAAGGCACAGAGGAGTAGGTTAAGAGCTATTGACCAAATACCCCGGACACTCAACATACTACAGTGGAATGCTGAAGGAGTTTACAAGAAGAAAGACTCCCTAACACAGCGTCTTCATAAAGATAGAATAGATGTGGCATGCATTCAAGAGACACACCTCAACGCCAATCACAAATTCTCAGTCAGAGGATATCAGGCCACACGTTTCGACCGCGAAGGACACAAAGGAGGAGTTCTAATACTTACACGAAATACAATACCTTGCAGCGAAGTATCTGTGATCTCTGACAACCAAACGGAAATTATAGGTGTTGATATAATGATAAAGGACGTGAAAATAAGAATCTACAATCTGTATAGCCCAGCAGATAAGGACCTTACACTCTCAAACATGAAAATAACTGACACAAACTGCATTATTGTCGGAGACTTTAATAGCCGTTCAGAAAGATGGGGATACCCAGATACTGACAAAAGAGGAGATGAATTGGAGGACTGGGAAATAGACTCAAATCTCCATCTACTCAACAAAGCGGATGACACACCGAGCTTCTACTCCAGAAGATGGCTTACCACTTCTACTCCAGACTTAGCTTTCTGCACAGGAGACATCCTCCACAAAATCGATCGCCATGTGCTGGACCAATTAGCAGGTAGTGACCACAGACCAATCAAGCTTGAAATGAATATGGAGTATGTTCCACAGGAGCAAAAGCCCTTGCCCCGCTGGAATTACAAACGAGCAGATTGGGACATATTTGCCATACTAACAGACAAATATTGTGAAAACATAAATACACGATATGGCAACATAAAGCAAATGGTGGAAAGTCTAAACAGAGCGATAATACAGGCAGCCACTGAGTCCATTCCAAGAGGAGCGAGGAAAAATTACAAACCATACTGGACTGAAGAACTACAAAGTTTGGAGGACAAAGTTGAAGATGCCAGGAAGACAGCAGAGAGAGAACAAACAATTGAAGCAAACATCTCTCTCAAAGCCATCTCAGCAAAATATAAAAGAACAGTAAATCAAACAACAAGAGATTGTTGGAGGGAAAAAACAGAAAACCTGAATTTTGACAGGGATGGAAACAAACTATGGAAACTAGTGAAAGCCATGAACAATGAAGGACCTAGAAACAAACAAATAACAATTAAACAAGGAAATGCCTTGCTTACAGGCAAAAAGGCTGCAAATGCACTAATGGAACACTATGCAAATGCAAACCACATTGATATTACAACCGAACAGAAGAAAGCAATCAAAGACAAACAGATACATCATAGAAATACAGAGACAGCAGCAGAATATATGATGGCAAATCTAACAATGGAAGAAATGGAACAGGCAATGAATACCCTAAAAAAGAAGAAATCACCAGGAAAGGATGGAATCACAAATGAAATGCTAATAGGACTAGGCACCAAGGCAAAGAAGAAACTACTAGCAGTCCTAAATAACAGCTGGAAGAGAGGAATAGTCCCACAGGCATGGAAGGAAGCTATACTAATACCAGTCCCAAAGAAAGGAAAAGACCTGGAAGAACCAAATGGCTATCGACCTATCAGTCTACTGAGCTGTGTAGGAAAATTAATGGAACGCATTATCAATGGCAGGCTAACATGGCATCTGGAAGAAAACAAACTCTTAACACCACACCAAGCAGGATTCAGAAAATACAGATCCACTGAAGATCAAATAACCTATATAGCTCAGGAAATAGAGGATGCCTTCCAAGAGAAAAAGCACACACTAGCAGTCTGGATAGATTTAGAAAAAGCATTTGATAAAGTATGGAAGGAAGGACTGAAAGTAAAACTGCAAACCATGCATGTTTGTGGGAAAATGTACAAATGGATCAGCCACTACCTTGAGAACAGAACTGCCAGGACAAAAGTACAAGGACAAACCAGCAAAATGATGCTGTTGGAGCAAGGTGTCCCCCAAGGAGGAGTTCTTTCACCAACATTATTCCTAGCATATATAAACGACATCACAGAAAATTTTCCAGCCAGAGTACACACATCATCCTTTGCAGATGACCTAGCCATATGGACATCTGAAGAATATATTAGTACAGCTAACAGCAGAATACAGCAAGCCTTATTAGCGCTAGAGGACTGGTCAAAATCATGGCTAGTGAAGATAAGTGAGGAGAAAACAACATGCACAGTGTTCTCCCTCTCAAATAAAACTCAGCAACCTAAGCTGGTATTGAATGGAAAAATATTGCGCCATGAAGAAAATCCAAACTATCTAGGAGTCACCTTTGATCGTCGCCTGACATGGAAGACACAGGTTGAGAAAAATCGAACAAGAGCAAGGCAGAGAATGGCAATCATGAAAAAGCTTGCTGGTACAACGTGGGGAGCAGATGAGAAAGTTCTCAAGAAGTTATATACTGGACGGGTGAGGCCAGTACTGGAATATGGCATTGCAGCTTGGGCAACAGCAGCTAAGTCAAACTTTAACAAAATAAGTAGGAGTCCAAAACCAAGGAATGCGAATCATAACTGGAAGCCTGAAGACAACGCCTATTAATGAACTAGAAAAGATCACTTGTTTACAACCAATGCAGGATAGAAGAGATAGCAGAGCCCAGCAACAAGCAGAAAAATTTAGAAGATTGACAGACCACCCTATGTACAACAGATTTAATGGTTTTGGAAAGGGAAGACTGAAGCGTAGCAACTTTGTAGAAACTGCAAAACGAAGGATTAGGGCCGATCCTATACTTAACATATCAACAGTCAAGCCCATACACAATGCACACAACTTCCCAGCTTGGAGACAGCAGCAACTGCCTGAGATGATAGAAAACATTCCTGGTATTGAGAAAAAGAACACTCAGCATGAAACCGAAAGAAGAGAAATAACCCTAAACTACATAAAAGAACATTACCCAAGCAGGAATTGGACCCATGCATATACAGATGGATCAGCCAAAAATTCAATAGAGAATGGAGGAGGAGGAATTCTCCTAAATTTAAAAAATGGAGTGAAAAAAACACATTCAATGGCAACTGGAAAATTTTCAAGTAACTTCAAAGCGGAGGTAGAGGCTTTGAAAACTGCAGCAGAAATGCTCCTGATGGAGGAAAATAAAGAGAAGCAAATAGCTATCTTCACAGATGCAAAGTCAGCTGTCTCAATACTCAAGAGCAATAACAGCACAGAACTAACTGACCTAAGAGCAGCACTCCATGGTCTATGCCAGAAATCCAAAAAAGTTGTAATACAGTGGATCCCATCACATTGCAGTATACCTGGAAACGAAGAGGCTGACAGACTGGCAAAAGAGGGCGGACGACTACCACAGCCTGACATAGACATAACCTATAATGAGGCAAAGAGGTTGATAAAAAGCACTTATAGAACCAAATGGGAATCTGAGCATCCAGGCCATCAGAAGGATGATGCATATTACAAACTCGACCGAAGAGAACAAGTAGCAATCTTCAGACTCCGCACAGGACATAACAGGCTGAAATACCACTTGTTCAATAAACTAAAGATAGGAGATACTGATGAATGTAATTGTAGAACTGGAAAAATGACAGCAAAACATTTGCTGCAGGATTGCCCAACGTATGCAGAACAGAGAAAGATATTTTGGCCCACACCTGCTTCATTTGAGGACAAGCTCTATGGAGATATCAACAAGCTCAAGTTGACCGCAGCTTACTTTAACTACATACAGGTTGACATTTAAAGGTGCATGAAGACCCAGAGGCATGAAATGAAATATTGCTTGGATAGCAAATCCATTATGTGGAAAGTCCAAATCGAAAGCTCGCTGTGTGGGCTTCATAAAAGGTGGAAAAGTGTCCTAGTGGCACGAAATGGAATATTGCTTGATAGCAAATCCATTACGTGGAAAGTCCGAATCAAAAGCCGATTGTGTGGGCTTCATAAAAGGTGGAAAAGTGTCCTAGTGGCATGAAATGGAATATTGCTTGGATAGCAAATCCATTACGTGGAAAGTCCGAATCGAAAGCTCACTGTGTGGATGTCATCTGCAGACTGCATGCTTCTGGTTTCCGGAAGAACAGCCTATGGTGAACGGAAGGCCCAATATACGGAAGTGAGGCTAAGCAGCCATGTGCAGGACGTGACGATTCCTTGGGTGAGCCCAGTACCAGAGCGCTATGTATCGGCTCTGCAAGTATGGAAGCCTCCTTGGATGGCGGGGAATGCCCATGGTCTGCCCCTGCCTTCCCTTGAGGGCTGACCAGGATCTTTGGCTGTTCTATATGGACCAGCTGGGATGGGGGATAACACCACAACAGTGAGAGTCAAACGTCCTAAGAAACCCCCGGGAAGGTTAACCCGGTCAACAAATGCCCGCAGAAGTCGGATGTGTCGGCCTAACGGCGCAAGAACGCAGCTCCGCTGTAAACAGGCACAACGCAATCACATCCGGAAAAAAAACTCCGGATGAACGAAGAAGAAGAAGAAACGCTACTTATGGGTCAGTTTTCTTCGATCGGGTATGTTAGAACATAAGTATTTTTCTTGTTGCTGGTCCATGGAATTCTAAGACCTTGACTGTAATAAAACAAATCTTGGGTGGAAAAGATAAAAAAGACAACTGTCATTTACTGCCAATATAGTACCTTGCGGTGTATGGCAAGGGGGTCTTGAGCCTGAGGAATTAAGGCCGCATGGCTAGTGCAGTCACTGAACTGTGCACGTTAAGAGTATTCTTTTTGCCCCCGACAGACAAAAACTCCACACCTTACTGAGGATTTGAACCTGGGTCTCTCGAAGGAGAATCCAGCATTCTAGCCACTTGGCCAGACACACATTAGTCTGGGAGTGAACTGTGCTTGCTGAGTTGAAAAGCATGAAACTCAACTAGAACAGTTCACAAAGGAAGACTGCAGTCCAAATGAAGAAAATAATTTGCTGTAACATACTCACTAAAAACATCAATAAAAACATAATCACTCAGTTCGTTATACATTAGCAGCTAGGCATTATAAAAAGGTAACATCCACAGAATTCCTGTCTTACAATCCTGTTATACTCTCGTACTCTCAGGCTACCTTGATTTCTCTTTGTAAGCTGTTAATATCTATCTAGATACATCTGGAAGTTTTATGCACATTTTGTACATTTCTTTATTCCTGCAATTTTCTTACAACATAATCAGATTTTTCTAAGCAACCAAATAAAAACAGAATGATTAAGGTAAAACATCAATAAATTTTGGCTTACAAATGTGCTTTCTCATACAGATAAAGTATCCCAGCCTTGAAGTTGTTCATCTGGCACAAAATTAGTGCCTGGTCAATATCATAATTTGCCTGTAACAAAAAGAAGACAACATTTAAAAAAAAAATTAAATAATACAGATTTAAATACAGATACTAGGTAGCTATGAAAAATTCTCAGATTACTATGCACTGAGAAGAAAAAAAATTCTGACATTTTATAAGATCTTGTAAAGAGCATTGCATCTCAAACTTAACTACTTTGATTCAAAACAATGTTTTCCCACTGTGAATTTCAATAAGGAAGACATGAATAATAGAATACATGATTTATTACATGGCATATTTTGCTGCATCTCATCGGGTACATGCTACAGAAATCACACAACATAAACTAAAGCAATAAGATACATCCTTCAAACTGAAATATACATCACACATTTTCACACAGCAATTTGAATTTGTCTAATTTTAAACTGGCTATCATGTCTTTCTGTTTGCACAAAGTTGGCTTTTGTAAATTAATGGCAATTGTCTCTGTCTGCTTTAACAAGCGAACATTTTATTGTTAAACACAACACAAAATGCACTGTCCCATTAAATACTTTGGCAGAATTAAATATCACAATAGTTTAGAAAGAACAGTAATAGAAGTATTGATTCCTGAGGAAGTTACAGGGATCAACTCAATACAATGGTGAACACAGGACATTAAAGACACCCTGAGCATTGAAAATGTAGGAAGCAAGGGAAGTGGTGAAGGATTGAGAATCTTTCCAGCTGGCTGTAAAGAGAGAGATGTTCTGCAAAGGACTTGCTACATAATGTTAATGATGATGTGTAACTCTAAAAATAACAATTACTTGGATGCTGCTGAGATGTGGTTCTAATAAAAACAAATGCTAAGAACACTGTAAATAGGTAATCATTAAAAAAAATTTCTTGCATATTCTTTACAGGGTGTCACAGTCAACCCCAGCATTTTTTGGCTGCTTGTAATTTCTTGGCAAGTTTACATTCAGTAGTCTGCCATAGCTTTCTGAATGATCGGCACTCATCCCATTAATGAAAATCAGCGCAAGGGGTCTGCTGCTAAATCGTCCACAGCTGGTTTCGAATGCGGCTAGCGGGACTGCAAATTGCGTCCGTAACCCCTTCGACACTGAGCAGAAGTAATAAAGACGTCTTAAAAGAAGCAGTTCAGGAAGAGAACTGGTTACTTGCCTCAGAAGTAGGCATTTTTAGACACACCATTGGTAGGTGAAAACTGGAATATGTTGTGACAACAGGAAAGTTAGAAAGGGAAGTGTGAGAAAGCTTTGAGAGAAAATGCTAGATAACTTGACATCGCTGCATGGAGAAACATCTGTATAAATAATAGTCAATGAGATATGAAACTGTGGGCAAACATGATCAATGGAATGTGACATAGATTATCAGAAGAACAAGACGAAAGTCATCAGCATCTTTTACTTTTGCCGTCAAGCATCGTGGGGGAGGAATAGATGACGTTCAAGTGCCTGACGGGTGGCACTGTACAGCATCTTTGATGTCAATCCATTTTCTTCTCTGGCATCCTCTTGTTCTCATATCAGATCTTCTTTAATGCAGCGCCAGTGCTGGCAATTGATGGTGTTGCATTCTAACGAGATGGCTGACCCATTTGATCTTCTGCCTTTCAATATATGAGGCACAAGGTGTTAATCCCATGGTCAGTCTGATAACATCATTTTTAAAAATTCAGTCTCGGCTGGTTAAGTTGGCAGCTCTCCTCAAGCATCTCACCACACGTGTTGATTCTGCATAAGTGTGATTTGGATAATGTCTACGTTTGGCACTGGCAGCATAGGGATGGGAAGATGAAAGTAACATAACCAAAACTAAATATTCTATACATGAATGTGCAGGTAGTCTTGTGGCAGATACAGCAGCTGGGGAAGTGTTAGGCCTCCACATATTCTAGACCATGGCATTATGAGGTGGGGTGACCAGTTCTTCTTCTTCTTCTTCTTCTTCTTCTGCGTTCATCCGGAGTTTGTTTTTTTTTTGGACGTGATTGCATTGTGCCTGTTTACAGCAGAGCTGCGTTCTTGCACTGTTAGGCTGACACATCCGACTTCTGCGGGCATTTGATGACTGGGTTAACCTTCCCGGGGGCGACCAGTTCTATATCCTTTCCAAACAATTCCTGGAAAATTCTGACCATTATGCAT
>JACEFZ010026706.1:0-22972 GCA_014155875.1 Cepaea nemoralis
TCTTAAATTTCGCCCTTAGATATGACCTAGATATCACCCCTTACCCCACCCAACTTCATGACCGAGGAGGAGTGAAATTCAACCGAGGTCAAGGTCAATCCTCCGCAATCCTCCAAAATCTAACCGAAACGTCCAAACCTAACTACTCAGTAGTGGAGAAAATCGACAAGGAATTGCACTTGCGGATGCCATGGTGGACTGCGATGTGGTCTGCATAAATGATGGTAGGCCGACTAGAATGGCAATGAGGCCTGGCGATGCAGATACTTGCTATTGATTTGGCACTTGTCTCCCAGTCATCAGTCCTTGATGTAAAGTGGACTGTTTTGAATGACCATGGGAGTGATCACATGCCATGCTCAGTCCTGATCTCTAAGTCCAGGAAAGTCAAGGCTGGGAGAGCGCGCAAGACCTTCAGGTATGAGTGGAGCGACAGCCTTCTTGGGACGCCTCAGACATGGGGCATGCAACAGGACTGTTAAAACTCCTTTTTGCAGCCCCCATGGTGGACCCCAGAAGTAGACAATGCGTGGAAAGCAAAGAGAGCTGCAGTGAAGCAGCTAAGGAAATTGCGACAGACACCCTAAGCTCACGAGAAGAAGTGGTCATAGCGGAAAATGACAAGAAAGACAAGGTGGAGGCTTTCAAGCGATGTGCTGCAGAGGCCAAGAAAGTAAAATGGGAATGTTTTATGAAGGAGATTGGTGGTGATAAAACACTGCATATATTCTGGAAACTGTACAGACAAATGCAAAGAAAAGATCTGCCTATGACAGTGGGAACAATTTATAAAGAGGATGGGTACGCGTGACAACAGACAAGGAAAAAGGGGAGGCGTTTCTCCAGAGATTTTTAGGAGCAGACCAATCACAGTGATGCGGATACCAGGGATGCAGTTAGAGTGGAATTATCTGGCACAATAGAGAATATGCCTTACGAAGACATCATACAGGTTGAAGATGTTAAACATATTTTGCAAAAGGCAAAAGACACGGCACCAGGGCCTGATGGTGTCAGGTGTGGCCACATGAAGGCTTTGAGCGATGTGGACCTAAAGGAGATGGCCGGCTGCTTTAATCAGGTGCAGGACCTCATCTCCCTTGTCCATAGGTAATCTACCACCAAGAGGTGCATTCCCTGCCAGCCTATCAGCCTGTTCATTCCCCCGCACTCCCGCATAGCCAGGGCAAAAAGAAATTCTTAAAATTCTCACAATCCGTGACCTCTGAAGCGAGGTGAGCAATTCCACACGAAACATTTCTTTCTCCGCCTTACTAAGCATACTCCTTGAGTCTGTAATGAATACAATGTGCGCTGCAATGGCCCCTCCAACCAAACGGAGTGCCGCTGTTACTGCCTAATTCTAATGCTGGAGGTTGTAGTCTCATATGCCAGACTTCTTTTTCAAGACTCGTCCATTAGCCTTGTCAATGAAACCCCAACCACTCCGTCTATTTCTCACCATTGTCCCATCGGCATAGATCACTATGTCACCTTGATGTGTCTTACTCTGGATCAGGTGATGCATCTCAAACTTTATGCGGCCCGCTGCCCACTCTCTGCACTCACCACCCAGTGTTACTATTACATTGTGCCAGTCTGTCATGTCTTTCGGTACTTCAACCCACTCTTTTTAACGATTGATGGTCTCTAGATCACACACCTGACGTGTAGATATTTCTGCCTGTGCCATCCAGGACCTACCTTGTCTTAGTCTATGACCATTGACCATATTCGTGGCTTCATACAGGGGGTGATCCCTATCTGCAGCAACTCTCAGGTACCATTTGGCTTGAAGGGCCGCCATTGTTGGTAGAACCAGGATATTCCTCATGCATATAATTGGTGTGTTCTTTGTGCACCCCAGGATCACCCGCATGGCCGCTGGGCACTTATAAACACACGTCTAAATAATGTATACTGTCCACTTATCATCAAATGTTCAAAGAATGTAGCTTATCCATTTATGATCAAATGTCCAAAGACTGTAGAATGTGTACTTATCATCGCATGACCAGAGAATGTAGATTGTTTACTTATCATCACATAACCAAAGAATGTCGATTGTCCACTTAGCATCAAATGTGCACAGAATGTAGACTGTCCACTTATTATCAAATGTTCAAATAGTGTAGATTATCCACTTATCATCAAATATCCAAAGAATGTAAACTGCCCACTTATTATCAAATGTTCAAAGAATGTAGATTATCCACTTATCATCAAATGTCCAAAGAATTAGACTGTGTACTTATCGTCACATGACCAAAGAATGAAGATGTTCTTATTATCATCACATAAGCAAAGAATGTAAATTGTCTACTTATCATTTTTTTTTTTAATATTTTGCACATCCTATTTTACAGGACATCGCAGTCAACATCAGCATTTCTGTCGCTGTGATCTCCTGGCAAGTCCACGTTCAGTAGTTTGCCATTGCTTTCTGAACGACTGGCACTGATACCAACGCAAAACCAACGCAACGCGATCTGCTGTCAAATCGCGTTGAGCTGTGTTTCGAACACGGGTATACGGGATTACGAACCGCGTCCGCAAATCCCTTCGCCACGGAGACCTACTTATTATTACACGTCCAAATAATGTAAATTATCAGCGTATCGTCACGCGTCCTAAGAATGGGGATTCTCTATTTATCATTACTTGTCCAGACATGAAGAATGTAGATTGTCTTCTCATTATCATACGTCCAAAGAATGGAGATTATCTAATTATCATCACATGCCCAAATATGAACCGGTCTCCCTGGCCGAGGATTTAGCAGCTTTCTCCGTAACCCCGAATACTCTCGTGGTTGACGTGAGCGCACGAGAATTGGAAGTGGTTTGAGTCGCGCCAGTGACTTATGAGAGTATGGAGCCGGTCGCTCAAAAAGTCGTGGCGTGCTGATGAGCGTAATCTAGCCTAGGAATCAACATACAGCTGAAAGATGCTGATGTTGACCGCAATGTCCTGAAACAGGATGGAAACGCGGGGGGAAAAAATGCCCAAATATGAAGAATGTAGATTGTCTTCTCATTATCACACGTCCAAAGAATGGAGATTATCGATTTATCAATTTATCATCACATGCCCAAATGTGAAGAATGTAGATTATCTTCTCATTATCACACCTCCAAAGAATGGAGATTATGGATTTATCATCACCCCTCTGCTGTGTGTCCACCGTGACGAGGTAGAGGGGCTTGTGCGTCCCAATGACCCCAAGAGCTATGCCGACGGTACCACAGCTACTGGTAGGGCCACCCATGTCGGACAGGTCAAGGGAGAGGGACCAGACGAAGAGGCACACAAACCTGCTGCCTTGTAGGTAGACTGGGGACAGTCAAAGGCTAGGGAAAGCACCCCAAATACATGCTTGTCGAAATCGGATGTACTGAGCCACAGGCTTGACAAAGCAGTGCAACGTGAAACCTGCTGCCTTGTAGGTAGACTGGGGACAGTCAAAGGCTAGGGAAAGCATCCCGAATAAATGCTTGTCGAAATCGGATGTACTGAGCCACAGGCTTGACAAAGCAGTGCAACGTAACTTAATTCATGATGTCACAAATCAAAATTAATCGATATGGTGCTAATCCCGTGAAGTCCCATCAGGCGGTGATAGTGCCGGGCCCCCTGCCTCGAGGGGGTCCACCCATGACTACTGGTGGTCACCTTCCCCTGTGCTGTGGAGTCAAGGCACAGAGGAGTAGGTTAAGAGCTATTGACCAAATACCCCGGACACTCAACATACTACAGTGGAATGCCGAAGGAGTTTACAAGAAGAAAGACTCCCTAACACAGCGTCTTCATAAAGATAGAATAGATGTGGCATGCATTCAAGAGACACACCTCAACGCCAATCACAAATTCTCAGTCAGAGGATATCAGGCCACACGTTTCGACCGCGAAGGACACAAAGGAGGAGTTCTAATACTTACACGAAATACAATACCTTGCAGCGAAGTATCTGTGATCTCTGACAACCAAACGGAAATTATAGGTGTTGATATAATGATAAAGGACGTGAAAATAAGAATCTACAATCTGTATAGCCCAGCAGATAAGGACCTTACACTCTCAAACATGAAAATAACTGACACAAACTGCATTATTGTCGGAGACTTTAATAGCCGTTCAGAAAGATGGGGATACCCAGATACTGACAAAAGAGGAGATGAATTGGAGGACTGGGAAATAGACTCAAATCTCCATCTACTCAACAAAGCGGATGACACACCGAGCTTCTACTCCAGAAGATGGCTTACCACTTCTACTCCAGACTTAGCTTTCTGCACAGGAGACATCCTCCACAAAATCGATCGCCATGTGCTGGACCAATTAGCAGGTAGTGACCACAGACCAATCAAGCTTGAAATGAATATGGAGTATGTTCCACAGGAGCAAAAGCCCTTGCCCCGCTGGAATTACAAACGAGCAGATTGGGACAGATTTGCCATACTAACAGACAAATATTGTGAAAACATAAATACACGATATGGCAACATAAAGCAAATGGTGGAAAGTCTAAACAGAGCGATAATACAGGCAGCCACTGAGTCCATTCCAAGAGGAGCGAGGAAAAATTACAAACCATACTGGACTGAAGAACTACAAAGTTTGGAGGACAAAGTTGAAGATGCCAGGAAGACAGCAGAGAGAGAACAAACAATTGAAGCAAACATCTCTCTCAAAGCCATCTCAGCAAAATATAAAAGAACAGTAAATCAAACAACAAGAGATTGTTGGAGGGAAAAAACAGAAAACCTGAATTTTGACAGGGATGGAAACAAACTATGGAAACTAGTGAAAGCCATGAACAATGAAGGACCTAGAAACAAACAAATAACAATTAAACAAGGAAATGCCTTGCTTACAGGCAAAAAGGCTGCAAATGCACTAATGGAACACTATGCAAATGCAAACCACATTGATATTACAACCGAACAGAAGAAAGCAATCAAAGACAAACAGATACATCATAGAAATACAGAGACAGCAGCAGAATATATGATGGCAAATCTAACAATGGAAGAAATGGAACAGGCAATGAATACCCTAAAAAAGAAGAAATCACCAGGAAAGGATGGAATCACAAATGAAATGCTAATAGGACTAGGCACCAAGGCAAAGAAGAAACTACTAGCAGTCCTAAATAACAGCTGGAAGAGAGGAATAGTCCCACAGGCATGGAAGGAAGCTATACTAATACCAGTCCCAAAGAAAGGAAAAGACCTGGAAGAACCAAATGGCTATCGACCTATCAGTCTACTTAGCTGTGTAGGAAAATTAATGGAACGCATTATCAATGGCAGGCTAACATGGCATCTGGAAGAAAACAAACTCTTAACACCACACCAAGCAGGATTCAGAAAATACAGATCCACTGAAGATCAAATAACCTATATAGCTCAGGAAATAGAGGATGCCTTCCAAGAGAAAAAGCACACACTAGCAGTCTGGATAGATTTAGAAAAAGCATTTGATAAAGTATGGAAGGAAGGACTGAAAGTAAAACTGCAAAACATGCATGTTTGTGGAAAAATGTATAAATGGATCAGCCACTACCTTGAGAACAGAACTGCCAGGACAAAAGTACAAGGACAAACAAGCAAAATGATGCTGCTGGAGCAAGGTGTCCCCCAAGGAGGAGTTCTTTCACCAACATTATTCCTAGCATATATAAATGACATCACAGAAAATTTTCCAGCCAGAGTACACACATCCTCCTTTGCAGATGACCTAGCCATATGGACATCTGAAGAATATATTAGTACAGCTAACAGCAGAATACAGCAAGCCTTATTAGCGCTAGAGGACTGGTCAAAATCATGGCTAGTGAAGATAAGTGAGGAGAAAACAACATGCACAGTGTTCTCCCTCTCAAATAAAACTCAGCAACCTAAGCTGGTATTGAATGGAAAAATATTGCGCCATGAAGAAAATCCAAACTATCTAGGAGTCACCTTTGATCGTCGCCTGACATGGAAGACACAGGTTGAGAAAAATCGAACAAGAGCAAGGCAGAGAATGGCAATCATGAAAAAGCTTGCTGGTACAACGTGGGGAGCAGATGAGAAAGTTCTCAAGAAGTTATATACTGGACGGGTGAGGCCAGTACTGGAATATGGCATTGCAGCTTGGGCAACAGCAGCTAAGTCAAACTTTAACAAAATAAGTAGAGTCCAAAACCAAGGAATGCGAATCATAACTGGAAGCCTGAAGACAACGCCTATTAATGAACTAGAAAAGATCACTTGTTTACAACCAATGCAGGATAGAAGAGATAGCAGAGCCCAGCAACAAGCAGAAAAATTTAGAAGATTGACAGACCACCCTATGTACAACAGATTTAATGGTTTTGGAAAGGGAAGACTGAAGCGTAGCAACTTTGTAGAAACTGCAAAACGAAGGATTAGGGCAGATCCTATACTTAACATATCAACAGTCAAGCCCATACACAATGCACACAAGTTCCCAGCTTGGAGACAGCAGCAACTGCCTGAGATGATAGAAAACATTCCTGGTATTGAGAAAAAGAACACTCAGCATGAAACCGAAAGAAGAGAAATAACCCTAAACTACATAAAAGAACATTACCCAAGCAGGAATTGGACCCATGCATATACAGATGGATCAGCCAAAAATTCAATAGAGAATGGAGGAGGAGGAATTCTCCTAAATTTAAAAAATGGAGTGAAAAAAACACATTCAATGGCAACTGGAAAATTTTCAAGTAACTTCAAAGCGGAGGTAGAGGCTTTGAAAACTGCAGCAGAAATGCTCCTGATGGAGGAAAATAAAGAGAAGCAAATAGCTATCTTCACAGATGCAAAGTCAGCTGTCTCAATACTCAAGAGCAATAACAGCACAGAACTAACTGACCTAAGAGCAGCACTCCATGGTCTATGCCAGAAATCCAAAAAAGTTGTAATACAGTGGATCCCATCACATTGCAGTATACCTGGAAACGAAGAGGCTGACAGACTGGCAAAAGAGGGCGGACGACTACCACAGCCTGACATAGACATAACCTATAATGAGGCAAAGAGGTTGATAAAAAGCACTTATAGAACCAAATGGGAATCTGAGCATCCAGGCCATCAGAAGGATGATGCATATTACAAACTCGACCGAAGAGAACAAGTAGCAATCTTCAGACTCCGCACAGGACATAACAGGCTGAAATACCACTTGTTCAATAAACTAAAGATAGGAGATACTGATGAATGTAATTGTAGAACTGGAAAAATGACAGCAAAACATTTGCTGCAGGATTGCCCAACGTATGCAGAACAGAGAAAGATATTTTGGCCCACACCTGCTTCATTTGAGGACAAGCTCTATGGAGATATCAACAAGCTCAAGTTGACCGCAGCTTACTTTAACTACATACAGGTTGACATTTAAAGGTGCATGAAGACCCAGAGGCATGAAATGGAATATTGCTTGGATAGCAAATCCATTATGTGGAAAGTCCAAATCGAAAGCTCGCTGTGTGGGCTTCATAAAAGGTGGAAAAGTGTCCTAGTGGCACGAAATGGAATATTGCTTGATAGCAAATCCATTACGTGGAAAGTCCGAATCAAAAGCCCATTGTGTGGGCTTCATAAAAGGTGGAAAAGTGTCCTAGTGGCATGAAATGGAATATTGCTTGGATAGCAAATCCATTACGTGGAAAGTCCGAATCGAAAGCTCACTGTGTGGATGTCATCTGCAGACTGCATACTTCTGGTTTCCGGAAGAACAGCCTATGGTGAACGGAAGGCCCAATATACGGAAGTGAGGCTAAGCAGCCATGTGCAGGACGTGACGATTCCTTGGGTGAGCCCAGTACCAGAGCGCTATGTATCGGCTCTGCAAGTATGGAAGCCTCCTTGGATGGCGGGGAATGCCCATGGTCTGCCCCTGCCTTCCCTTGAGGGCTGACCAGGATCTTTGGCTGTTCTATATGGACCAGCTGGGATGGGGGATAACACCACAACAGTGAGAGTCAAACGTCCTAAGAAACCCCCGGGAAGGTTAACCCGGTCAACAAATGCCCGCAGAAGTCGGATGTGTCGGCCTAACGGCGCAAGAACGCAGCTCTGCTGTAAACAGGCACAACGCAATCACATCCGAAAAAAAACTCCGGATGAACGAAGAAGAAGAAGAAGAAGATTTATCATCACACGTCCATACATGAAGAATGTAGATTGTCTTCTCGTTATCACACATCCAAAGAATTTAAATTGTGCACTTACACTTATCATGTCGCGACTGCCAATATCGAGCAAAGACTGCTAATACGTCTGTTCCAAGGACTGGTGCTTCCACCCATCCAGTATGCCCTGGCCATCCTCACTGTCAGCCCTACACAGATAGGAAGACTTGAAAAGGTACAAAACGAAGCCATGCGCATCATTTGGGCTGCACGAGAGACACCAGCTGTGTAGCAATGAGATACCTCCTTGACTTCCCAACAATGGAACACAGGATCAAGATCTGGAGAGCTCGTGCATACTTAAAAATAAGTGCAGATGAGCAGCACCCTCTGCATAACGCTATATTCAGAGAAAAGGGTGACAGGCTAAAGAGAGGCAAATCATGGATGGGTCGGGCGGAAGATGTCGTCAGACAGCTCTGCAGTCTTACCAGTATCAACCCCGGCAAGGAATGGGTGCCGATACCTCCAGCTGTTAAGTGCACTTTCTCCTGCATTATCACACTCGACAGACGGTGCAGAAAGCAGAACCCTGTCGCTGTCAATGCAGAAGTCAACGCGCTCATCTATGAACACTCAGATAGCCCCGAAGTGCTCATCTATACAGATGGATCTGTTGTAAAGCAGCAGAGAAGTGCGTGGGCATTTACAGCCCGTTCAGCGGGCCGAACCGTTCAAGAATCCAGTGGTGCCCACTCTATGACCACGAGCAGCATGACGATGGAGAAAGAGCACGGGGAAGACAAAGAGAGGAATAGCCGGATGATTTGATCGCCTATCATTATCGGGACAAGAACACTGACCTGATAAAAGACTGATGATTGTGTGAGATCACGAACCATGACATTCCACGCTTATCGGCATTGCACCTGATGATGATGATGATGATGATGATGATGATGATGATGATGATGATGATGATGATGGTTATTATTATGATGATTATTATGATAATGATGATTATGATAATGATGATGATGATGAACCACCACTGCGAAAATGCGTTACTGGTTGTTTTTTATTTCTTCAAGATTATTACTAACGCTGATATATTAACCAACATTCTGCTGTGTTTCGTATTGTAGCATCACCCAATGAGGCCCTGTTTTACACCTACGATTTATCATTCACTGCGGAACTATTTAGACCCGTCAGTCGGAAGAGTGCCGGTCTATGATATTCCGATATTGATGTATGCGATTTATGATTTATCGCACGCCTCTGCCTAAGCTCTCTCGGTACCCTTTGATTTCGGTATTTGATGCAAGTGCATCGTTGGCGAACGCTCGCCGAAATACTTTCAATCTGACAGCGCGAAGCTATTATTTTTGTTTGTCGTCAAGACGTAAACAGAGATGCAGAAACTAAAGTTAAAGCAAGAGGGATAGGAAAAAATATTAAAAATTACGAGTTGATATGTGGTGTAATTCTTTGACATGTTATTATTTGAAATAAATTCAGTCTCGACGCTATTGCAATCTGTAACTATAAATTTGTCTGATCGTATAAGGATTTTATCAGAAACCTTACAAAAAGCGAAAAATTATGGACAATCTGGATATCTTCTTTGCGTTCATCCGGAGTGATTTTTTCAGATGTGATTGCGGTGTGTCTGGTTAGGCACCCTCGGGTCGAAACCCTCAGGCCAACACATCCGACTTTTAGCGTGCATTTTTGACCAGGTTAGCAATCCTGGGAGACTCTCACTTTTGTGGTACCGTCCACATCTCAGCTGGTCTAGTTGGAACAGTCGAAGACTACACGGTCATCCCTCAAGTGAAGGCAGGGACAGTCCATAGCATTTTCCGCCATCCTGGGTGGCTTCCATAATTGCAGAGCTGGCACATAACGCTCTGGTCCTGGGTTTACCGAGGGAATCGTCACGTCCTGCTCATGGGCTGTTTTAATTCCTCACTTCAATATATTGGGCATTTCGCTCGCCCTGGGCCGTTCCTGCACAAACCAGTCAGCTCTGCGGTTGGTTTCCACTAAGCGAGTTTACGACATGTGCTCGTCCCTGTACCCATCAGAGCTGTTCCAGGCACGGCGGACATTCGGAAAACTACCTAGTCAGAGCTGTTCCGAACAAGAGCGGCATTCGGAAACTAGGTAGTCAGAGCTGTTCCTAGCACGGGAGACATTCGGACGAGACATTTCACTCGGACATAAATGCGTAGTGTCAATTTTTAGTTTGCCACCCGTAGGACGACACTTCCGACTTCCGGCGGACATTTTTTAGTGAGGTTAGCCTTCCTCTGGTTTCGAGACACGTTAGACTGTTGTAATGTCACCACATCTCAGCTGGTCAAGATAGAATGATCAACGATATCGTGGTCTGCCCTCAAGGGAAGGCAGGGGCAGACCATGGGCATTATCTCGCTATCCAAGGAGGCTTCCATAATTGCAGAGCCGGCACATATTGCTCTGAGACTGGGCTCACCCAAGGAGTTTCCACGTCCTGCTCATGGCTGCTTTAGTTCCTCACTTCCATGTGTTGGGCATCCCACTTGCCACTGATCGCTCAATCACACACCAGGAGCGGTCAGACTGCGAATGACATCCACTCGGTAAGCTTTTGCTTGTGACTTCAGACCATGCAACAGGTTCGCTCGCCGTGCGTTCCATTTCGCGTTGATAAGACATTCTTCCACTTTTGTCTACACTCTCTATGAGTTAGATACAGACAGTTTCCGTAACCCTTCGACTTGGGCACTTTTCTGACTTTTTTGTACTCGCTCACGAGGTAGGCTACATGTGCTGCCGGCTCAGCACCTTACCTTCGTGCAGCAGTGAACGGGAAACGGCCAGGCCCCTTCATCCGGGAAACTCTCATATCCCCCAGCTGGGAGCCTTCGAACATGTATCAGACCTGAGCATGTAGCTTGCTCAGTATCATGTTTCTATTTTCCGGTAGACGGGTATCAGCCTGGCTCTAAGATCCGAGGGTTTGTGGCTTAGAGGCGTTCAGCCACAGCCCTCGACAGGGAGCCTTAAGAGTTTTGTCCGGACCAAGAAATTCTGCCTTTGTGCACCTCATTTAAATTTTGACTGCTATCCTCAGTCTATGCCTGCAGAGCAGCAGGTTGTGTCTCTCTTAGTCTGGTCCCTATCCCATAAGCTGTCCGATATGTAATTTTTCACCCATCGGCAAGCAAATGGGGTCTATGGGACACGCAAGCTCCCCCACCACGTCAAGGTGGAGACACATCGGGGGAGAATCTGGATATGATTAGATGAATATTGTTCCTAATAAGATTGCAGAGAATCTTAAATGCAGTATAGAATTTCTTGCCAAAACTGAAGTTAGAGACAGAAAAAAAAGGCGTCAATATGACTATGAAGAAGCTGTCGACAAACTCTTAAAATACACGTTTTCAATTATATTCTGGACATTACACTTAATTCTCTGAGTAAACGATTCACACTGCAAACCCATATCAAATTTTTTTCAGTTTTTATGTGACATTGTAAAACTTAAGAATATAGATGACAAAACGCTAGAAAATTATTGTACCAGTCTCAAGTCAATACTTTCGGTCGAAAATGAATCTGATATAAATGCAAACGTCAAGAAGAATTATGCGAAGTATCCCGAAATCTACCATATACTATGAAACCTTTGGATCTTTTAAATTATATGTGCCAAAATAACTTAATTACTTTGCATCCGAATAATGTTTATAGCTTAGAGAATGTTAACACTCCCTGTCTCTGTAGCTAGTGGGGACAGAAGTTTTTCCAAATTAACATTAATAAAACACTACTAATGAAGTTCAATAAGCCAACCAAAACTTAGAAATATGTCGTTAATTTCGATTACATACCCAGAATTAACGAATTTGCTACAGTTAAAGATAGAAGGTTAAAACTGTAGTAGATTGTTATAGATGATAGTCGATATCATTATTTTAAAGTAGTTTATATTTACAAAAATAAAAATAGTACTCGTACATTTTGGGCAGTTCTTTTTTTTTTAAATCACAATCGAAGGTTATTGTAAAGAAAACATACTTAAAGAGCGGCATTTGGACGACTTCCGTCATACTGAGAAAGTCTACCGCACGATCCATGATTACTACATAAAGATATATATGATCTCACCACTTATAGTGAGATTTCATAGTAGATACCCAGCTCCACTTCTGCAGGCCGGATATCTGGGAAAGGAGAAAGAGTGTATTCGGAAGTTTCTCAAATTTTTCAACCCATCTGTTCTTGTCATCTTTATAACACCATAAAGTGAATTGCGATGCATTGTTTCATCAAGCCTGTGGCTAAGTACATCCGACTTCGACAAGCATTTTTATGGGCTCTGATTTCAGTTGCTCTGGTTTTGCTGTTATTTAAATAAGTTGTTTCCCTTTCATTTCATCTCAATTTGTTTAAGGGCTTCCAGCATGATCCATGCGTGTTTTCGTTGACAGTTTTCAAGAACTTAAATTCAAGTTTCTATACAAATGCTGCAGATCCTGTTTGTTGTCTGCAATCAATACTGTAGCACCCGCATATCTTATAGTTTTTATGGTATGTCCTCCGATGGTGATTCGTCTCATTTCTTCTACATTTCGCATCCATATGGTTATCATATGAGGTTGTGCACAAGGTTATGACAGATAGAAGTGGCTGTGGTTGTGTCTAGTGGTATGTTTGACGAACACTCTGCAGGTTTACTTATACACATCTATAGACACTGGGATAACATATTTTCCGCGCACATAATTGTATGGATGACACACATACATGATGAAAAACATGACACCATTTCCATAAGTAATCTCAGTACATGTAGATCAAACCCAACGATCGGCCTGGTGATGTGACTTAATTGCCTCGGACTATATCCCGTGTATGAACTCACTGACTGCCTGGCTAAGATTCCTTCCTCAGCCCGAACTCCGAATAACTGGCTAGTTTTTCCTGAACGTAGCCCAAACACTGAATAACTGGCTAAGCCTCAGAATCAGCTCTTCCTGAATATCACTCTCTTGGTTTCTCTCACTCAGCCCACACTTCACTTTCCGACTGAGCCTCAGGCGCAGTGCTCTCGCTAAGTCTCCCTCACTTAGCCTCAGAATCCACAGTACTCGCCAAGTCTCCCTGACTTAACTCCAACTCCACTGTCACTGAATCATCATCATCATCATCATCATCATCTTCCACTTCTGCCGTCAGGCGTCGTGGGGAGGAATAATTTGCGGTCCAGCGCCCGGTGGACGGCACTGGATAGTGTCATTCCGTGTGGTTGTACAATGTCTCTGATGTCGTCAATCCATTTTCTTCTTGGACGTCCTCGTGGTCTCGTCGCAGATGATCTTTGATGTAAGGCCAGTGATGGTAGTTGCTGATGTTGCATTCTAACGGCATGGCCAAACCACTTGATCTTCTGTCTTTCAATAAATGTGGCACAAGGTGTTGATCCCACAGTCTGTCTGATAGTAGCATTTCTTACTCGGTCTCGGATTGTTAAGTTGGCAGCTCTCCTCAGGCATCTCATTTCGCAGGTGTTGATTTTGCGAAGGTGTAATTTGGATAAAGTCCAGGTTTGAGATTGATAGCATAGGGTTGGTGTGAATATGCTGTTTATTATCTGTACTGTCACTGTCACTGAATACCAGCCTAAAAACCCGGGCTGAAGTTTTCCCCACTTCGCCCCAAAACACACTGCCTTAATTTTTCCAGACTTATCTTTTTATTCACTCTTCCCGAACCTCCCAAGAAACACCCTTTTAAATCCGTTTAACCCCAATCTATCACATTATATTTATGGTCTTCCTTTGTCCCTTAGTCTACTATCACGTTTTTCTGTGCCCTGGTGACTCATACTGACATCTCCGTGAGATACCCTTCATTGTGTTTGGGGCTGGCCATTGCTTTGGTATTCCTACCTCCACCTTTCTGACCTAACATCGGTCTTATTCTTATCTGACCCCTTGTGACATTACATAATTCATCATGTTACAGTGCGTCAACTTATGCACACCAGCCAGAGAAAATTTGCACTTGAATGCATGAGAAAAACACCATACGCCACACTTGACACTCGAGATGGACACTTGTCAGCTTGTATTTAGACTTAATAGCGTCCTCACTGTAGTATGTCCACATTTGTTTGCCTTCATTCACGATCAATTATTTTGAAAAATGTCTGTTGCATCGTTATGAAATTTGTCCAGCCGTCTTATATTTACCCCCACCCAAAGAATATGTCTTTGATAGGTCCAAAAACAACTTAAATCATTGAAAGCGGCGACATTCCTTTGATGTTTTGCTTAACAACTAGTGATTTCTCGCTAAAAAAGTTATGTTTACGGTAATGGGGACCTGCAAATTCAGATGACAAACAAAGGCGTATCCGGATTCGTATGGGAGTGGGTGCAATGAAAGAAGTAGCTTACAATCGACAGGGTCGGCTGCATTGCACCGGGTTTTTATCCCATATGGCTCAGTTTCTTTCCGCAGCGCGGAAAGCGTCGCACAAAGCACGAACTCCGTAGCTCCAGCGACGACCCTCGGGAGTGTCCGGGGAAAAAATGCACTCTTGAAATGAAGGACGCGGCCCGGAATCGAACATACAACCTTCAATCCATCCTTTCTCCAATAGTCCTCTTCCTCTTTCAACACATGGTCCTGACGTTTTTTTCCAGTAACTTTTATCAATATTTAATAGCGCGGACGGACAGACAGACAGACAGACAGACAGACAGACAGACAGACAGACAGACAGACAGACAGACAGACAGACAGACAGACAGACAGACATACAGAAAGGTAGGTAGGTAGGTAGGTAGGTATGTATGTAGGTAGGTAGGCAGAAAGGTAGGTGGGTGGCTGGCTGGCTGGCTGGCTGGCTGGCTGGCTGGCTGGCTGGGTGGGTCGGTCGGTCGGTCGGTCGGTCGGTTGGTCGGCCGGCCGGCAGGCAGGCAGGCAGGCAGGTAGGCAGATAGATAGATAGATAGATAGATAGGTAGATAGATAGATAGATAGATAGATAGATAGATAGATAGATAGATAGATAGATAGATAGATAGATAGATAGATAGATAGATAGATAGATAAGCAGGCAGGCAGGCAGGCGGGGTGGGCGGGCGGGCGGGCGGGTAGGTAGATAGATAGATAGATAAATAGATAGATAGATAGATAGATAGATAGATAGATAGATAGATAGATAGATAGATAGATAGATAGATATCGGTCGGTCGGTCGGTCGGCAGGCAGGCAGGCAGGTAGGTAGGCAGATAGATAGATAGATAGATAGATAGATTAGATAGATAGATAGATAGATAGATAGATAGATAGATAGATAGATAGATAGATAGATAGATAGATAGATAAGCACAGGCAGGCAGGCATGGCGGGAGGGCGGGCGGGCGGGCGGGCGGATGGATGGACGGACGGACGGACGGACAGACAGACAGACAGACAGACAGACAGACAGACAGACAGACAGACAGACAGACAGACAGACTGACAGACAGGACAGACAGACAGACAGACAGACAGATCCCCGCCAGAAGCCAGGCCTGTCTGCTAGTTAATTTATATAATCACTTTTCATGAAGAACCCCCATTTGGAGACACCTCTGAATCTTCGCGCTGTTTGTTTCAAATCGGAAATCACGTGAAAATTTCAAAAAATGCCGGGACGTCTCTTGGTGAAGCTGTAATACTGTTAAAATCATGGTCGTAATCTCTAAGTCGTAATTAATATACCGCATATAAACTAACTTTGAACTCTGCTGTAAAATCTCCAGAACAAAATTTTTTTTTGTTGGGTGGACATAATGATAAGGTTATATACTAAATCTCATCATTTTCCCTCAGTTGGTTACTGAGATATTGAATTTTATATTGAGGCAACAAAAAAAAAAACAAAAAAAAAACACTATACATATAACCATTGGAGGAGGTCAGTCATGTGACTTTTAGTTCGACCTGTCGCTAGCGTCCAACTTTTGAATTGCGCATTCTTCCATACAAGAACCAGGCGGACAGTCCGGTCGATGACGGTGGCTAAATATTCCTAACATCCATCCATCCATCATGTTCCATGCCGGTAAGCGTGGGCGGTCATGTTCTGCCATCTCACTCGACCACCAGAGTCGTAGATCAGCTCCGTGTTCCTGTCTCGACCATGCCATGTGGTCAATCCATCCAGGTATTTACTTCTCGGTCTTCCCCTTGGTCTCTTCCCTTCGATCTTACCAGTTGTCACCAAGTTCTCCAAGTCACTTCTTCTCATAACATGCCCAAAACAGTTTGACTGTCTACGTCTAATGACTCTAATCAGTTTACGATCTTCATTTGTCTCTTGAAGGACTTGCTCATTGGTCTTTCTGTCTGTACATGGTACTCTTTGCTTTTTCCTCAGAAACCACATTTCCACAGCCATCAGCTGTTTTTCAGCTTGACTGCTTATTGTCCTCGCTTCACATCCATACAAAAGCACAGGTTCTATGTAGCACCTCAACACTCTTTTTCTCGTTTCAATTGATATCTTTTTATTGGTCAGTATGTTTTTCATCTTGCAAAAGGTTACCTTCGCAATGGCAATTCTTGTTCTAATCTCTTCAAGGCATCTCCCATCAGATGTTATGACTGTGCCGAGATAACAGTATCGATTCACTTGTTTAAGAATATGCCCATCTACTCGTATTTCACATTGTGGTATTTTCTTCTTCCCAGTGACGACCATAATCTGTGTCTTCTTAATATTCAATTCTAACCCTAGTTGTTCACTGTGTGCAACAACAGCATCTACTAAATTTTGCAGGCCCTGTTCATTGTCTGCAATCAAGACTGTATCATCTGCATATGTAATGTTATTGATGTATCTTCCCCCAATGTTGATTCCTTCCATATCTACTATGTTTCTGAATATATTTTCACTGTACAGGGAAAACAGATCTGGAGACATTACACATCCCTGTCTCACACCTCTTTTAATAGGCTGATATTGACCTACATTGTTATCAATTCTGATGGCAGCTTGTTGTTTCCAATATATGTTTTTACAAGTCTAAGCTCTTTTCCATCAATTTGTAGATCTTCAAGCAACCTTATCATGTCGACATGTCTCACTTTATCGAAAGCCTTTGTGTAGTCAATAAAGAAAAGATATAGATCTTTGTTTACTTCTATAGAACGCCCAATTACTGTTCTCAGTATATACACAGCATTTACTGTGCCCTTGCCTTCTACAAACCCACATTGTTCTTCTCCTATTTCGGATTGTATTTTCTTCCTGACTCTTTGCATGATAATTCTCAGTAGAATCTTCGTGATGTGGCTCATTATACTAATTGTTCTATGTTGATCGCATTCCATGGCTCCTGATTTATTCGGATTTGCAATAAATATAGAATTACATAATTCAGGAGGTATATCTCCAGTATCATATATTGCGTTCAGCAGTCTGGTGACTTGGTCTATTCCATATTCTTATAAGGCATTGATCATTTCTACTATGATGTTATCTGTACCCGGGGTCTTGCCAGTTTTCATATGGTTAAGAGCATTCTGAACTTCTATCTTCAAAATTGATGGTCCTTCATTATTATTCCGATGATCATATTGTTCTTCTCTTGTATCATCATGAAGGTCTTTCACATAATCTGACCACGCATGTAAAATCTGATCTTATTCTATAATGATTTTGCCATCTTTGGTTTTTAGGCAACCCGTTGATGTTTGTGTTCTTTTGTTAGTGATGTCATTAATTCTTTTGAGCATTAATTTGGTATTCCGGGTGTTGTGTTGGTGTTCAATTTCCTTGCAATTTTCCTCAAGCCATGTTTCTTTTGTTTGCAGTACATGATATTCTTGGCATCTGTAAAGAAGGTAGTTTGCCATTGCTTTCCTTCCTAGCAGTGACCATACTGGTCGATGACCGTAGCCATTGCCTCCCAAAAAAAGGAGATCCTCTGCCTACTGTCGCAAAGCTGGAGACCATAACCTACAACTATCTGTCGGCTGCTCTTCAACTTCATCCACCACCTGCACCCACGGCTTCACGTAACCCTGATCGGGGGGGGGGGGGGGGGGGCTAAACGGGTACTCCACCTTGCCCAAGGGTGTCCCGTAGGCTAGCGGAGGGAAGGAGGCACCATACCTCTCCTTTGAAAGGGGATACCCCAACCCCGCCACCCTAACATCATGTGTAGTTTATTCTGACACGAGGTAAGCTCATCAGTCTATAGATCAACCTGATGCCCAGAAGTGTACAGTTGAGGTATCATGTGTCTGTGCGTCAATTTAAGTGTATTATTAATAATATAAAAAACTCTGGCGTGTCAACTTGCAAGCTGCCATTTCTAGCTGGGCTGTGCCATTCCCCGGCCAACTCGACGCTATCACATTTTTCTAAAAACAGCTCGCTCTGAAGTGATTCTTTAATTATGTTGTCTTTAATGTGTGCATATAACAACATAATATCATAGGAAACTGTAGGAGGTGGAATACTTAATTCACTCTTATGCATTTCATCAAAAATGCCTATTAAACTATCTGCTATCCAGAAGACAGTGTGCGCATGAACCACTGCTTCGCTTGACACCTACATGTTTTTGCTTGTTAAGTATCTAGAGAGTGAGAGAGGAGTTTATATCTTTCCTCCCCCCCCCCCTTTCCAAGCTGAGTTGACCTAGGTTGAAGTAATATTGTTGTATATTATATGTGACAGATTTCGCACTTAAACACAGCGCTAATTAACTGCAGAGCCTAGTAAGTTTACGCTTTACAAATTGCCGCTTGTGACAGTTGTGCTTAGACAATCTGTCCAGACATGAGAGAGTCTTAAACCTCTGTCTGTAACCAACTGTTGATAGCCAACAGAATGGAACTAGTGCACGCTGACTCAAGAAGAAGAAGAAGAAGAAGAAGAAGAAGAAGAAGAAGAAGAAGAAGAAGAAGAAGAAGAAGAGAGGTACAACTTCATGTAAACCTCTCACACTGATGTATATTGATTTGTATCATGATTTTGTATGGTTTACATTTTGTAAAAGTACACATAAAGTTTTTCTTTATGTTAGTCATGAACAAGAATCAATAATATGTGAGGTATACTCATATTTAACTGCTGAAGGCTGGAGGGGAAGTTGTTGGAATCTATGAGAACCCCAGTCAACAGAAGTCAACACAATACAACAGAACACAACAAATGATAGTAGGAGGCGAACTGAGAGAGAAGAAGAAACACCAGTTGATTAACATGAAAGGCTCAGGAAAAATTACACACAACATGCATAGCCAAAATGAGTAGATGAAGATGTAGTATTTGTATGTCATTTATTAATGCCATCATCATTGTCTTGTCCTATCAACTTGACTTGACTTGCTCATGAGACAACATATCATCAGTCTTGTCAATGCTTGTTTGTAAACATCTCAATGAAACCTCAAGTACACTGAGAACACATACATACAGCAGGGCTAGATGATAGCAACATGCATACAGTATGATAACCTTTGACATTCATAGTAATACAACACCAGCTAGGAGAGTTCTTACTCTCACGCTGTTAGATTTCTTCCTTCCTTATCATCCTCCCTGTACTGTCCTTATTCATTCTTAACTATCTCTACACAACAATGAGTTGGTTGGAATGTACATACATATAATTGTCTAAACTACAGTGGTGCAGCTGGTGGAAGTGTAAAAGAGAAAATGCAACCAAACTAGTGAGAAATCAAGACGACTCAGGCATCTACCAGAGTAAGTGCAGCCTTCAGCTTGACCTAACTGGCAGGTAATGAAGTGGATCCACCCACACATGGACCCAGGCTATAGCTCAGTCTTGTTGCTCCAAGGTGACATTTTCTACTGACACATATACATCCACTCAGGCAACAGTAATCCCAAATTCCAAGAACCAAGAGCAAAAGAGTCCCCAGACACATCAGGCCATACAAACTCTTGTTTTTCAGGAAGATCAACTGATCTAATGTGACAAGGACAATTTTCTCTCCACAGCAAACAAATAGTAGATATGCAAACAAATAGTAGATATGCAAACATACTTAGATTAGTTGGGAACTTGGAAATGGGAGGGCATAATGTTCATGCATTCTCTGTATAATGATTTTGTAATAATCCAGTACACATGTGAACATGACTTGAAATGTGTTCCTTTGATTCAATCCAGGTTTAACAATTAATAAACCGATTAACACTAGATTCTTCTCTATTTTATTTATAGTTCACATGTTTGTATAAGATTGTTCGTGAACAAATTGTTGTTGTTGTTGTTGTTGTTGTTGTTGTTGTTTTGTATAATTAAATATATAATTATCACAATTACTATAATGGGAAATTAATTGAGGAGAAGTGAAATCTGATGAGAAATAGGTGAACTTTTCTCCAGAAACTACCCACAGTCCATATTGTTCTTTCACTGAATCCTCTAACATTCTGAGGCAGTCATTCCAGACTGATTAGAATTTACAAACTTTAGGGGGCTTGAGAGCTATTAGGGTTCATTTGTGAGAAGAATAAATTCATAATGTGCTTCTATCTTCCACGGGACTACCAAAGACAAACCTGAGTCTTAATGGTCAATGTTCTTATTTGACTATTTCAAATTTGAGAGGAATTGGGCCCATCTTTCTATAACTACTAGAATATGGGTAATGCACAACGTCAGCCCTTTCGTGCTGGTCTTGGTATAGTCTCATAAACAGTGATATTTCTTGCTGCATAAGGAGATTATCCCCAGACCCTCATACTCTAGCTTCAATAACCCAGGGGTTCTTTTGTTGTAGTGTCGCTTATCCGTACATAGGCTGGTACAACACCCCCACTCCTAATACAATCCGTTTGATTTCTATCACAGACCTCAGACGGGAACTAGGAACTACAGACTTTTTAGAAGTCTTCCTTCTTCGTCTTTCGTTAGCTTGAAATATGTCTACAACTGGCATGTTGTCTCTTGTATGAATTTAACTGTCCTTTTTTTTTTAGTTCACACAGCGGTCCATAGAGTTTATCTTCCACTGTCGTCTCTCTAGGCCAGATTTGCCTAGACATTGTGTAGTTTGGGCAATCCTGGAGTATGTGCTCTGCTGTCTGCGACGCCAATCCACATGTGCACTTGACTGATTCACCAATCTTGAATTTTGTATACATGTGGTTGCGTAATCTATTGTGTCCTGTTCTGAGCACAGAATAATGGCGTGTTTTGGTCTGTATATAATGTGGTAGTCATCTTGAGCAGGATTTGGTGGCTTTCTGACTGATTTTATCATTCTTTTATTTTGGTGGTATGTAACGGTCACATCAGGCTGTTCTTCTTTTTCTCCTTCCTTAGCCAATCGATCAGCTCTGTCGTTTCCAGGTATTCCACAGTGGAATGGTATCCACTGTATTGTGACCTTATGCTGACTGCTAAGTTCAGAAAGTAGTGTCCTTAGTACTGGCAATGTCCCAAACAGGAACTCCTCGAGTACTGCTTTTGCATCTGTCAATAGCACCACGGGTTGTGTACAATGGCTGGTATTTAATAATTTCTCTGTTGCTATCTTGATTGCCTCAATTTCAGCATCATAGTCATGGTAGTACTTTCCTGTTGGTACTCTGGCTGTGTCCCTAGTAGGTATTCTATGTACACTCCCCCTCCTCTATTTCGAACAGCATTTTGCGCTGACCCATCTGTGCAGACTCGGATCCAGAGTGGGTATTCTTAATCAAGAAAGCTGAGAGTGGCTGTTCTGAGGTGTACACTGTTCTGTTCTTCCTTGTCAAATATTCATTTCACTTTTGTCTGATTTGTAGTGATAGTCTATGTCCATCTTTCCACGGAGTTCTCCCTGGTATAGTTTTCATGGGGATACCAACTGTAGGCAGATCTGTGGATTCTCTGCAGAGTCGTTTGGCCTGGTGGATAAAACTGCTTCTTTTCAACCGCCCATAGCCAAGTTTTCAAATCTGTTCTTCATATGGTGGCCTGGCAAGCTGAGGAACTTTTCTGCTTGTATTAGCGTGTTCGTATCGCTACGCTCACTCAGTGCTTGTGTCCTCCCCATCCTCTCCATCTCCACTATAGGGGTTGATTTCAATCCTCCCGTGGTGACTAAGTGCTTGATTTTGCACCTTGTCCAGCTCTTGTAGTGTGGTTTTTTATGCTGAACACCACGCATTTTACCAGTATTCCATGTGTGGTCGTATGCTATGTTGATAAACTTTGCTAAGTATTTTCCCACTTTCTCTCCATTTTGGTTCCACTTAATTTTCTCAGGATGACTATTTTCCTTCTGGCCTTTGCTACTACTTTGTTGGTGTGCTTTCTCCATGTCAGCCTGCCATCAAATGTTACTCCAAGGTATGTTGGTTCTTTATCTTCTCTAAGGGGTATTCCTTTTATCTGGATGATCCCTGTCTTTTGTTTTGGAGAGAGGATAAATAGAGTGGGGCTGCACATGTCAGTGTTTATGCTGACACACCATTTATTTGCCCATGCAAAAATGCATCTACAGCACTTTGTAGCAATCTGGTGGCCACTGATGCATGTTCATTTGTGCTCCATAGAACCAGGTCATCAGCGTACATTGCCGCTTTAATTCCATGCGGTAGATTAGCAACAAGATCATTGATGAAGATTAGAAAAAGTATGGGGGACAAGACTCCGCCATGGGGAACACCGTGGCGCAGTAGTACTTTCTTGCTCTTGAGTCCGTCTATCTGGACTCGAGATCTTCTGTTGTGCAAGTATGCTTTCACCCATGTGTACATTCTTCCATTGACTTTACAGTTTCTCAGTTTCTTCGTCAGACTTTGTCAAA
>JACEFZ010026707.1:0-22359 GCA_014155875.1 Cepaea nemoralis
CACGTGTCGGAAAATGATGACGTTCTGAGCAATAATGCCAAGTAACAAAACAATGACACATAATTTCGAATTTTATCGCAAATTTTAGGTGTCTATTTATCTTTCCTAAAACAATAAGAACAGGACCTTATTCTACGCATTGAAACCTACTGAGCTGTCAGACAAATCGGCACTCAATGATTTGGTCAGTTTTGTGGCAGCCAGCTTACTTCTCATGACGATTCCTAGTACCCATTTTTGCATAGGCCCAACGAGGAGTCCAATTCAACAAGAAAAACATGCTCCTCGACAGAAATTCGAACACACGATAACCGGGTCATGTATATGGTGTTATTCCCATATTTTAGAACAGCTGGCACTCGATGGGTGATTTGATCAATATCATGCCGATCGCCTTTACCTCCCCCTTTCCCTCCCCCACGGTATTTCTTGATACTCTTTTCAGGCTGAATTAACCTGGATTCCCAGGTGATTGGGAAAAATATCTCCCAATGATAGTACTAACAGAGAAAAATTGGAGAACAGAGTAACTGGTTGGACAAGGAAAATATAACAACAAGCGTAGATCTATCGTTGCAGATATACACTTAATTTAACGAGAGCAGAAAACAGACAGGCAACGATGCAGCTTAACGATCGGCCAAAAGCTGACATACTTGACAATGGTGATGATAACGAAGCTAATGATGATGGCGGTGATGGTGATAACGGTGATGATGATGATAATGAATAATTACATGAACAAGAAGAAAAAGGTCAGAGACAGATATGGAGGTATCGGCGGCGGTTATACCACGACGCCAGATATGAAAACAGCTCAGTATAATTACTGGACACAAGCAACACAAGAGACAAGACAACCAGCATTCAGTGAAAACAGCAGCAGATGTTGAGAAATAGCAATAATAACAACACATAAGCTAGCAGTAGAGGAATTTCTACCTTATATTTACCAAAGACCACGTGAAGTCAAACGTTCAATTTACAGTCACAGCGCTGAGGGACAGCAGAAAATACACACCAAAGAAGACAAAGTCAAACGTCCCATATACATTCATCATCCTGATGTACCATGTCGATAAGCGTGGGCGATCATGTTTCGCCATCCCGCAGGATCACCAGAGTTGTGGATCAGCTCGGTGTTCTTGTCTCGATCATGCGACGTGGCCAAGCCATCTATATATTTATTTATCTGCCTTTCTTTTGTTCTTTACCCCTTAATTTTGCAGGTTGTGGCCAAGTTATCTAATTTATTTCTTCATGTACTGTGTCCAAACAATTTTGACTGTGCCAATTTTGACAATTTCTCTAATAAATTTATGGTTCTCATTGTTTTCTTATAGGACGTGCTCATTGGTCTGTTCATGGTATTCTACGCATTTTCCTTTTTAAAAAAAAACATCCCCACTGGCAGTCGATGTTTTTCAGCTGGTCTGCTCATTGTCCACGCTTCCCATCCATACAAAAGTACAGGTTCTATGTAGCACCTCAACACTCTTTTCCTCTTTGCAATTGCCATCCTTTTATTGGTAAGTATGTTTTTCATATTGAAAAAGGCTACCTTTGCCTTAGCGATTCTTGTTCTAATCTCTTCAAGGCATCTCCCATCAGATGTTATGTCTGTTACGAGATAAACTAAAAGGGACCTAAATTTTAAAGAAAGATAAAAGAACCTAGATATCAGGTGTCTCGCTACGGAAGCAGGTTGAATGAGGTGGACATATCTTTTCCAGTATTTTATTTCCTTTTTTTTTTTTTTTTTTTTGAAAATAAAGAAAGAGTTTAGTTTAATTTAGTTTAGTCGACGGATACATTACGAGACACGGATGTAACCCATAAGTGCCCCGTTCTACTCCTAACTTACGCCTGAGTCTGGAGAATCTCAGCTCAGTGCACGAACTCCGTAGCACCGGCGAGGATTCTGAAATACTTGGGTAGATTGTCAAATCTAAATTTTGCCCCAGCAGCGCTGGGCTACTTTATTTTCAATTTCCAACTGCCAAGGGATTTTTTTTACGTGCGCAACAATACATACGGGCTTCCGATCTCATTACCTAGAGACCAGGGGAAAGTTTTGTTACTGGAAGTCAACGTGAAAAAATCTTGGCCCTCACCGGGGCTTGAACCTGGGACCTCCAGCACTCGAGGCGACCACCATACGTCGAAACCACTCAGCGCTCCCCCCCCCCCCCCCAATAAAGAAAGAAAGATTATCGGTTAAAAACCCCAGTCCCATAGCAAGAACCTACTATCACATTTTACAAGTCTAGGTTACGGAGGAATAGGTGGTCAGTCTTTGCCTTGCGTAGCGAACGTAGTGAACAGGCATCGAACCTGAATCGTATCACGCTCATATTATTGTCAGCATAAAGCCCTAACCGCGACACTAACGCGTCGTATATATATAATGCTGTGTGTTATTATGTCAGTAACATTGTGTTTCCTTCCATGTTTCTTCCAGTCTGCTGTAACTGTGCCCAAACCAACTGGCTGTGGCACTACTAGAGGATGTTTCTCAGACTGTCAGGGGACAACAGCATGCAGCTTCGTCGTCTCCTGGACGGTCAGCGGAGAAAACGTTACTTACACGCTCACCTCAACCATGTTATCACCTGGAACCTGGATCGCAGTTGGCTTCTCAAATGATTCAACGATGGTATGGTGAACGGATGACATGTGTATAGTCCTAGTCTTTTTGTCCGTATGAAATTTGTTTGTGCTGTGCTGCAGCTTGACCTGGTTAAATCCTAATGTGCCACACGAGAGATAGTTCATAAATAGATACACTTGTATTGTTTGTCGTTCATAGTAGAAGATAGAGGTAGAGACTAGAGGATGCACTAGGCAACATAAACAAATATACGTGTATTATTTGGCGCTCATAGTAGAAGATACAGGTAGAGACTAGAGGATGCACTAGGCAACATAAATAAATATACGAGTATTATTTGGCGCTCATAGTAGAAGATAGAGGTAGAGACTTGAGGATGCACTAGGCAACATAAATAAATATACGTGTATTGTTTGGCACTCATAGTAGAAGATAGAGGTAGAGACTAGAGGATGCACTAGGCAACATAAATAAATATACGTGTATTATTTGGCGCTCATAGTAGAAGATAGAGGTAGAGACTAGAGGATGCACTAGGCAACATAAATAAATATACGTGTATTGTTTGGCGCTCATAGTAGAAGATAGAGGTAGAGACTAGAGGATGCACTAGGCAACATAAATAAATATACGTGTATTGTTTGGCGCTCATAGTAGAAGATAGAGGTAGAGACTAGAGGATGCACTAGGCAACATAAATAAATATACGTGTATTGTTTGGCACTCATAGTAGAAGATAGATGTGGAGACTAGAGGATGCACTAGGCAACATAAATAAATATACGTGTATTGTTTGGCGCTCATAGTAGAAGATAGATGTGGAGACTAGAGGATGCACTAGGCAACATAAATAAATATACGTGTATTGTTCGGCGCTCATAGTAGAAGATAGATGTGGAGACTAGAGGATGCACTAGGCAACATAAATAAATATACGTGTATTGTTCGACGCTCATAGTAGAAGATAGATGTGGAGACTAGAGGATGCACTAGGCAACATAAATAAATATGCATATTATTTATACTGTGTTTTCTGTGTAATATATTGTTCTTTACATTCAGTGTTTTTTCGATAGTAATATTGTTCATGCTTGCTTGCTTGCTTGTGTTCGCTGGATGTGATCTCCAGTGTGACGTCCTGTATGCCGGATGAAGACATCCTGTTGTCCAACATCAGTGTGATGTCATACAGGACCTGAGGTTTGCGCGAGTATCCGTTGTCCCATATCTGGCTTATTGGTGTGCAGACTGGTGGGTCCTCGCCGTGCAGGCAGACATTCTCCGACTTCGGAGGAATCAACGATCCTACTGACTTCAGCCAGGACCCCGAAGGGACCTGTTGCCCAGGACGCTCGACGAGGACGCGTCAATAGGTCTTGGCCAGTATAGAACCCAGCCCTGGTGCCTTGAAAACACCTCTGCGTCCCATATTGTTCATTATATTATATGTTTTCTAAGTAATATACTTTTTTACACTGTGGGTTTTCAGTGTAATATATTATTCTTTAAACTATTTTCCGTGTAATAAATACACAATTGGCACCTTTCCATCTTGACAGACGATAGTTTGGTTCATTGTGCTTCAAAAAGGCTTAATAACTACGACCCATGGCGGTGGTGAGTGTGGCTGGTAAGGCCAATTCTTGCTGCAAATGTTTGCCCACAGTAGGTGCATCTGAAAACATGGTCACTTCCACCATTTTGCACCATCTTACGTCTCTCACGCTGTGTGTGTGCTTTATCTGCAATCATTTTCTCCTTTGTCTTTATTCCATTTCTGATAGTTGCCCTCCATGCAACACGTTCAGCGGCGACGTGCTCCCAATGTGCATTATCAATGCCTGTATCAATCATGTCCCGCTTACACACATCTTTGTATAGTAGTAGAGGCCGACCCTGAGATCTCCTACCCGTCTGTAATTCACCAAAAAAGATGTCCTTTGGTATTCTACCATCATCCATCCTCCTAACGTGTCCTATCCATCTAAGTCTACGAAGACTGAGCATGGAATACACCGTCACACAACCTGATCTTTCCAATACTTCAGTATTTGTGATTTTGTCTTGCCACTTAATACCAAGTATTCTTCGCAGACACCGCATATGAAAGCTGTTTAAACGTTTCTCTTGGCGTGAGTAAGTTGTCCAGGTTTCACTGCCATAAAGAAGACTACTAAGGACACAGGCTTGGTAGACGAGGACTTTTGTTTTGGCAGTAAGCTTCCTGTTCTCCCAGACTCTTTTTGCTAACATGTTCATTGTTTTTGCTGCCTTGCCAATCCTGATGTTGATTTCCTGATCTAGGGATAATTTGCTATTTACCACTGATCCTAGATATGTAAAATGGTCTACTATCTCCAGTTCGGCGTCGTCAATAAAGATTGATGGTACACCATGTGCACCTTGTGACATAATCTGTGTCTTCTTTTTGTTAATTGTTAAACCAAATTCAGAACAAGCATTGGAGAATGCAGATAGTAGATGTTGTAATTCTTCCTCAGAGTGGGTCGTAATCGCAGCATCATCCGCAAAAAGCAACTCTCTGATTAGTACCCTGCTAATTTTGGTCTTGGCCTTCAATCTCTGAGCATTATAGAGGCCACCATCTGAGCGTGAGTGAATGTAAATACCGTCATCCTGATCACGAAAGGCATATTTCAGTAGAAGTGAAAAGTATATCCCAAAGAGGGTGGGGGCTAGTACACAACCTTGCTTAACTCCACTCTTGATTTCAAACTCTTCTGAAGTTGAGCCATCAAACTTGATTATACCCTTCATGCCTGTGTGGAACGATTCCACAATGGACAGAAGAGTTGGTGGGCAGCCAATCTTCTTTAGTGCTTTGAACAGACCCTCACGACTGACCAAATCGAATGCCTTTGTGTAATATATTGCTCTTTACTCAGTGTGTTTTCCCTGCAATAAATTGCTCTTTACACAGTGTGTTTTCCGTGTAATATATTGTTCTTTACACTGTTTTTTTTTTCCAGTTTAATATATTGTTCGTTATATCATATGCTTTCCGTGTCATATAATGCTTTTTTTTCACACTATGTATTTTCCGTGCAGCATATTATCTATTTACAGTGTATGTTTTCCTTGTATAATATTATCTTTAACTCTGCAGGTTTTGCATGTAATATATTGTTCTTGATACTTTGAATTTGCCATGTAATATGTTGTTTTGTGTACTATGCCTTTTCCGTGTAATATATTGTCCTTTACACTGTGTTTTTTGTTTTTGTTTTTTTCGTGTACTATTTTGTCCCTTACATAATTCGTATTCTGTAAAACATTCTTTGGTTCTAGGAAAACGATGATGTCATTGGCTGTGCCTCAGACAACAGCGGGGTTGTTAAATTCAGTGCCAGAAACCCTGAACATTCAAGACCAGTACAATATAATGATTCAGTAAGTTAAATATATACTTTTAGTACGTCAGAAGACAAAACAAACATGTAATTTCATGGCACATATTGTCATATATCCTCGGGCTTAACATATACAAGGTTATGACATAACGAGGTAGAACAGGTGGTTTCCTTCCTCGTCGCATTTTGTTAGTAGCTAAGTCGGACATATTCTAAAATTGACTGTATACTCATTTACGAGACCATATCGACTCCACAATTGTGCTTTTTCGATAACCAACGTACTCCCACTACTGGAGCTTGAACCCGGCCTTCTGTGAAGATTATCACATATACTAATGACTCTGAGAAGAATACTCAATGTCTCAAGATGAGAGACAATCAGAAATGATGATCAGGCGGGACTAAAATGGGGGATATAGCAGCGCTAGATTTCACCAGAAAAGAGCAAGATAAATAGTACGGCCATATTACTAGGCTATCAACTGACAGTATACCACAACAAGCAATGATGTACAGAACAAATGGAACCACAAGAATAGGCCGACCGTGTAAACAATGAACAGAGGGAATAACAGAGTTCATGGGAATCTCAGTATATGAAGCCCATCAACGGGCACTCTCCCTTTGATTATGCTACACCTCGTCACTGCAAGGTAAAAGAGGTACAAGATGAGATGAGATGAGATGAGACTAATAACTTTACCACTGTGACTCTTAGCCTGCAGAGAGCTGTGTGTATCTATACATATATATGCTGGTGATGGAGGTAGCGGGTGTAACCCCTACTCCGGTCAGTTGGACTAAAATGTTGACTTCTCGTCCGTGCGTGATGACGTACCACAGAAGTCTAAATGGGTTCGCCGGATAGCGAGGGATAATCAGTCCAGTAGCACGTGCATGGACTACGGCCGAGTTCACAGCGACAAACGCAAAACAGAAAAATACAACATATAAATATCATAAAAGTTAGCTGAATAGTGTTTACATGATGTTGCAGACAACCCCACAATTTATTGACTGTTTCTGATTTAGTAAGCAATGTTACGATCTAGGATGGGCGTGGCTGAGAGGTTTACCTTGCTTAAACCTCTTTGCGCAGGTCAGCATGGTCGAATGGGTAAGAACGCATGCTCTTAAACATCCGTTGTGCAGATGCCGAGGTAAGAGTTTCAACCCCTACACCGGACAGTTGGACTAACATGTTGATCTATCGTCCTTGACTTCGGGTTGTAAATTACAAGTACCTCTGAAGTCGGAGTGAGTTCACCTGATGGCGAGGGACACTATTAATAGGTAAGGCTAATGCACACGCAAAAATTCAGACCATCACTATTAGATGTGGTGTGTATGGACTACGCTTGAGTTCACAGCGAGCAAGCGCAAAAGAAAGAAAAATAAAAACTCTTTGCTGACGGCGGCATAGTGGGTTCTTTCCTCACGCCGGTCAGTCGGACTGAAATGGTGACTTCTCGTTCAGAAAGCAATGGCAAACGACTGACCCAATGCTAACACTCGTCGTTCGCTACAGGAGGGAAAAACCTGCCTCCGTGCACCAATTCCTCAGAAGTCTGATGGTCCCAAAGCTTCACACAACCACAGCTGGATCCTGCCAAGGGGGATTTTTATGTTATTTAGAATCTAACCTTTATTTTGTGTCCACTTGTTTATTTCTCTCCTTTAGTAAGGTGGGGAAATGTTTCGTGTGGAGTGGCTCACCTCGCTTCAGAGGTCACAGATTGTGAAAATTGTATGGATTTTTTTATTGCCCTGGCCATGCGGAACTGCGGGGAAATGAACAGGCTGGCAGGAAATGCACTTCTTGGTGGTAGATTAGCTATGGGCTATGGGGAGGTGGTCGTGCGCCTGTGGGACCAGGTGGAGACGGCGATGGAACAGATTGAGAACCCGTATGTGGAAAGGATGAAATTGCCGGGGATTGGCAGTGGTTCTGGTAGAATCTCAAAACTGAGAGGGAAGACCAGGAGAACTTTCAATCAGATAGCGGTGGGCATGATTTGAAGTGTGACTCTTCGCTGGCTGTAGAACGAGGGGACGGAGCGCGCGTGAGGATATCATGAGTGCAGTGATGTCAATTTGTAGCTTAACTCAACTCAGCTCAACTAAATTCTCTGATTTTGTTTGTTCAGGAAGTGTTACTGACAGCATCCAGTACAACTAATGGCATTCTTTCATGCAACATTCAACGACCTGTAAATGCTTGGGGAACTCTGCGCGTGGATGCAAATACTTCATGGACCTTGTTGTTTGCCAAAGGAAACGCATCAATTGGTAAGTTTCCACATAAATACAAATTTGGGAACCCTTGGAGGGCAATAAGACAGTTCATAAATAAACAGGCGTGGAATATTTGGCGTTCATAGAAACAGAACACAGAAGTGGAGACCAGAGGACGCACTAAACAAAATAAAAATTGAAAGCTATTGTTACCGACCGTGATTCGAACCTGTCACCTCCAAATGTCATTGTATAGTGTTTTCAGTCTATATAATTTTTCTATAGTGTTTCTAGTCTGTATAATTTTCTGAAGTGTTTCTAATGTCCATAGTGTTTCTAGTATATATAATTTTCTACGGTGTTTCTAGTCTGTATAATTTTCGATAGTGTTTCTAATGAGTATAGTTTTCTATAGTGTTCAAGTCTGTTTAATTTTCTATAGTCTTTCTTGACTGTATAATTGTCTATAGTGTTTCTAGTCCGTATAGTTTTCTAGTGTTTCTAGTCTTTTTGAACACCTCGTAAGCTTTTAGTAGCAGGAGTCGCACCAGCGCAGTGGTTCGCACACTTTCCTGTCGACCTGGTGATAAGTTGCTCGAATCCTCTTCGAAAATAGGATGTTTGGTATTTTGTTTAATTAACCTAGGTTCCCAGCTCGACCCACCCTAAAATGGGAAATAAATGCTGTTGATGAGATATTGACCACACCGCCCATTAGTGCATTTTGAATTTTAGTCTAAAAATGTGGGGTGAGTTAACAAAGTTAGTTACATATGCTTTACATGACGTTGCAGTCAACACCAGCATTTTTTTGCTATTGTGATCTCTTGGCAAGTTTACGTTTAGTAGTTTGCCATTGCTTTCTGAACGACCGACACCCATACCATTTCGTAAAATCCAACGCAACGCGGTCTGCTTTCAAATCGCGCGCTGCTGTGTTTCGAAGCGGGTAATCGGGATTACGAATTGCGTCCGTAATTCCTTCGCCACGGAATGGGGGAAGTAACGAAACGAATTTACAGAGAGTGAGTAGTTTAGAACATCTGGGTTATCTGTGCGTGAGCGATGGCAATGTGAGGACAGACATCTATGGATGGAAAATTACAAACATTACAAGAGAAGAAGAAGAAAAAGATGACGATGAAGAAGACGCAGAAGGAGGAAAAGTAGTAGTAGTAGAAGTAGTAGTAGAAGTAGTAGTAGTAATAGTAGTAGTAGTAGCAGCAGCAGCAGCAGCAGCAATTATATTTGTCAGCTAAAGTAATGTTAATGGTGCCCGGCTCCCTGGCGAAGGGGTTAGCGACTTTCTCCATAATCCCGTATATCCACGTGGGGAACACGTAGCCGATCGCATCACGTTGGTTACTTACGGGGTATGCGAGCTGGTTGCTCAGAAAGCAATGTCAAACTACTGAGCGTAATTTTACCAAGAACATCAACAGCAACTGGAAAATGCTGGTACTGCAACATCCTGTAGGGGATATGCAACTGTAAAAAATAATGTTAATAGTGTGTAAATATATGACAGTATAAGGGTTTTTATATATTCATTCATTCATTTATTCATCCAAAGTACTTAGCAAAATGCTTGAGAAGATAGTAGCATGCAAGCTACTGCACCATTTGGAAAGATGTAAACTGCTCCCCAAAGGGCTTGGGAGTTAACGGCCTGGGAAGGACACCTGGGCCAATGCGGCAAAATTTGCATTCGATGTTTATGAGGGCTTCCACAATAAACAAGAGAAGGTGGCAGTAGCACTTGACCTGGAAGATGCTTACAACAGGATCAGGTATGATCGTTTGATATACGCTATTTTGGACTTGGAGATCTGCCCCTGGACTGTCAAATGGATTGCAGCAGTAGTATATGAGCTTACAATCGCACTCCGCATGGGTTCTTGGACATCAGACGCCTGTACTATTACATTTGGGTTGCCACAAGGATCTGCCATGTCCCCAGTGCTCTTTAATGTATACACCAGCAAAGCCGCAGCACTTAAGGCACCAGGAATTGGTAGAATCTTGACATGGTGTGCTGGTATACAGGCAGGGAAGAGAAAGGGAAATAAAGACTGAAGACTCACAGTCGGCAGTAAACAAGGTGGTGGGGTGGTGCATGGACTCAGTGGACGTAATAACTCCAGACAGGGCAACGGTTGTGTGGTATTCCCTGGATAACCGAATCGTTAAGGAAGATGTCCCATGCATTACATTGAATGGGCGTCGTCTTGAGAGAATTAATTAAAGTACTTGGGAATCACCTTCGACAGATGTGTGTCTTTTAAAGATCATGTGGAGGCTTTGGTGGTGAAGACTGGAAAGGGACTTAATGCATTGAGGGCGATGACAGCGGGTAGAGCAGAGGATGATTTCAGGATGGTTTGGGGCTGCTGACAGAATCAAAAAGCCAGCATAAAAGGTTGGAGCGCATACAGAATGCAGCAATGCAGGTGATCCTGTGGTGCATAAAAGACATCACTTATATGCATGAGGCATATTATTGCAATAAGAACATTGCAGACAGGCACAGAGTCCTTGGAACCAAATGGTACCCGAGAGTCGGTGCAAACAGGGATCATCCCCCACATGAAGCCATGGATATGGTCAAGGGTACTGAGAAGAGGCAGGTCCTGGATGGCACAGGCAGCAATATCTATCAGTCCGGTGTGTGAAATAGAGAGCATAATTCGAGAAACAAAATAGTGAGTGGATAAAAGTACCGGAAGACATGTCGGACTGGCACAATGTAATAGTCACACTGGGTCGTGAGTACAGCGAATGGGCAGCAGGCCGCACTGTGTTTGAAATGCAACAACTGATTCAAGGATACACGCATCAAGATGATATAGTGATATACAATGATGGGTCAGTGGTGAGAAACAGACGTAGTGGCCGGTGTGTCATTGCTAAAGCTAATGGACGATACTTGAAAACAAAAGGAGTCCGGCATATGAGACTACAACATTCCATATGAGAATTGAAGTGGAAGCTGTAACAGAAGCCTTCCGATGGTCGGAGGAGACTGCTGCAATACACATTGCGTTCATTACGGACTCACGGAGTATGCTAGTAAGGTGGAAAAAAGAATATTTCGTGTGGAATGGCATGCCTCGCTTCAGAGGTCACAGATTGTGTGAATTGTGTGGATTTTCTGACCTGGTCATGAGGAAGTGCGGGGAAATGAACAGGCTGAGATTGTCAGTGAATGCACCTCTCGGGTTTAGATTACCTATGGACAAAGGAGAGGTGGTCGTGTGTCTATGGGACCATGTGGTGAAAGCGGTGGAACAGACTGAGAACCAGTATTTGGAGATAATAATATGGCGGAGATCGGCAGGGGTTCTGGACGAATCTCAAAACTGAGAAGGAAACCAGCAGAACTTTCAATCAGACAGCAGTTGGAATGACTACCTAGCTGTTGACCGATGGGACGGAGCGCGTGTGGGAATATCCTGATTGCAATGATGTCATTTCTAAACTCAACTCAACTAAACTCATTCATTCATTCATTCATTCATTTATTCAAATGTGATTTTCTAATATAGGACCATATTATTATAAATTGCTTTGATTAAGACAATATTGTATAATTCATGCTCAGATACTAGCCTCTACAATGCTCAGTGATTGCAGATAGGTCACACACTTAGCAGTGAGACATCAGGTGGTGCGTGATGGTGGAAATGACCGTGTATTCCATTGTGGACGACCATTTACCGCGCTAATTGGTCTGATAAGTCACATCCGTTGCCGTCATGGGTTGTTGTTATTATGCCTGATCTGAAGCACAATATAACAGTCTATAGTCTGTCAAGACTTCACAGTACCAGTAGTAGTAGTAAATTATATAAGTTAAGTATAGGACCCTCCCACACGCATTGAGGAACTTGGGAAAATATGGCCTTAGCTCATTTTTGTAAAGCCTTTTACGAGCTTAACCACGTATTGGTCATACAGTGCTAGTATAACAGTGCTGAGGTTATAGAGCAGAGACAAAGTCCTCGCTGCATTTCATATGTTTATTCAATTGAATACATCGTAGAATATAAAACAGCATACAATGACTTTCTGGACAGATGTTATTACAATAGGTGTTGCTGGTCCAAGGTACAGATGGTAACTAACTATTCCTAACCCCCCCCCCCCCGCGTCACAGCTTCAGCGTCCCTAGTTACATCCCAACGGGATGCCCAGCCGTGCCTTGTATACTAGTCTTTTCCCCTTTGCACACCACCCATTAAACCCCCTAACAGAGATGATGCTCTGTTACATTCCTCTCTACCCTCAACAAGACTTTTCCCCGAAAAGTCTTACTCCACATTCTATGACTTTCTAAAACACTTAACTAAACGCTCTCACAAAATTACTTCATCCTCAAACCATTAGCAATCCGCTTACATATTTTATACTGAACAATTTAAACCTGTCTCAACTAAAATCTAAACCGGAACTCTTATTTAATACACCCCTCTCTATCTTTCTATCCCCCTATCCCAACACTTCATCTTATAGCCAGCCATATACATTATTATAACGTAAGTATATTTTACAAAAGCTCATCTTGTAATCTCCGTCACAAAGCAATGCGCTTTAAATAAATATCGATCTAAATTATGATTAACAAAAATTGAAGATTTCTTATGTATTTTTACAACTTATCATACTCTCACTAACAACACAGGATAGACAGGAAAGTGGTTGGTGCGCACCGAAGAGAAAGTAGTAAGAAGTAGTCACAATTATCCCATTTACCCTCTCATGCACTCTCAAAACTTTATAACGTAAAGTTTTCAACAACCCAAATCTTCAATTATCTTCATTTTTTGTTAATAATAAATGTTCTTGTCAAAAGTTACGTCGATCTAAAACCACCCTTCTACTGTCAGGATTATAAATCAGCCATCAACTACTGCCATTTTTCTCTCTGTTTATCGCATATTAGTATCTATTCTTTACCTATAACATACCTTCGCAAGCTCCAAAAATTATGATTTATGCTGTTACCACAGCGTCCCTTCATTACTATTACTCACGTTTGTTTACACACGACAAGTGTCAATAAATTAAACCACTCTTCTCCCATAATATAACATGACATCCAATCCATGTATTTTCAATTAATGCTGACTTAATGCAGCTCCTATTTCAACCCCCCCCCCCCCAGATCCATATGTTTCTACCAACTTTTACTTGTGTAGCATCTATTCTAAAACCCGTCATCTAAGCATGGCATTTAATTCATGTGTTTCTAAACTACATGTACTCCCTTTTTAGCCACCCTGTAACCAACCCCTCATATTCAAAACATCAATGCTGACTGACGCAGCAGCCTTCCTGCAAGTACAAGGCCGAAGTTTATGGTACTCATGTTTACTAAAACTTATTACTCACAAGGGGAATGTGTCTCTCTTCCTAGTCCGCAGTCGTTTGTTTACTATTTTCTGAACGAAAGATCCTATTAATTATTCAATAAGAGCTAGTCTTATTGATCTAGACCAACTCTTTAGTCTAAGCAAAACAATAACAACTTATTTTTTTTAAACAAGGCTAAATACTATTCAATAAACAAAGTATTCAAATAAAATTACAATTCATGAGCAAACCGAAACGAAGTCAAAACAGGATATCATTCCCCCAACATTTTAAAGACAATTTTTATTCCCAAATTTTAAATAAAGGCAATCAACCGAGTCAAATGAAGACATTATTCAAAATAATATGACATACATGATGAAACAAAAAAAATCATATTTAAATACAACCATTTTTGGACTAATAACCAATTATTTACCTACTAAGAAAACTCAACAAGTCAAATTTCAAAATTAAATGGCAATAAAGAATACATCTCCAAGACCACACGAGAATTGACACCCATATCACCCAAAATATTACAAAAATATACATCATCATGTCTACTCATCAAGACAACTCACAACAACTATTAACCAGGATATTTGCTAACATGCTTCTAAAATTCATCTGTAATTCACAGCTACCGTTTTTCATCAATTACAAATTTCCTCTTTAACCCAAAAAATTTTCATCCTGCTATCTGCAGAATATTCTATCAATCTATTTACCATATCTCCACTTTTTCAGTAATTCTAGATTTGTCTCTATAAGTGCCATCTCCACATCAATGTCCTCATTTTACCGAAGAGAAACATCTTCCTTCATGCTACTATTTCCATTAGATTCTGAATTTTCGTCCATTTCTTGTTCTTCATCTGTATATCTATTGCTAGTGGCCGCTAATTTTTTTCTTTCTATATCTAATCTAATCTGTCTATCATGGTTTCTTAACGATCTTTCGAGTAGTGGCATATCTTCGTCGCTTGATGAGTTTTCCCTAATTCTCTTCTGTCTTTTAACTTCTCTAACACTTTGTCTCTCTATCCTCCTTTTCACTGCTTGTCTGGTATTTTTAAATGGAGCAGTTACCTCCTCCTCCATAGATTCAACACTATTATAACCATCATACGTATTATTTTCTTCTCTCCTAAGAGTTTTTGGTACTGTTTCTGCTAGATCAACAGTTTCGTCATAAATTGGTGTTGTTATTGTTTGTTTTTGTACCAGTTCTTTCCCAAAATCTGAGGGTATCGTATATTTAACTTGTCTGACGAGTTGTCCATCTGAGTATACCCCTTCTGTATAATTATTATTATTATTATCGTCTCCGTTATCTTCATTATCTCGTCTTAAATGCTCCACATGTGACCGCGCCACATGTCCTGTAATTTGGTTCTTGATACTATATGATACTGGACCCAACTTTTCTAAAATGTAATATCCTGGAATCCAATGAGCATCAAATTTGGAGTTTCTTCTATGTTTCTTATAGTAAACCCTATCTCATCTCATCATCTCATCATGTTCCTCTTGTACCTTGCGGTGTCGAGGTGAAGTATAAACTTCGTGAGAGTGCCCGGTTATGGGCTTCGTATATCGACATTCCCATGGATTCTGTTATTCCCTCCGTCCAACGTTTACGTGGTCGGCCTCTTCCTCTGTTTCCATCTGGTCTGTACATCATTGCTTGTTGTGGCATGCTGTTGACTGGTAGCCTACTTGCATGGCCAAACCATTTGACTTGCTGCTTTCTAATAAAATCTAGAGCAGCTTTAACCCCCATTTTAGTCCTGATTTCTTCATTTCTGATCTTATCTCTTCTTGATACGTTGAGTATTATTCTCAGGAACCTCATTTCTGTTCTTGTGATTTTTCTTTTCTCTTTTTCTGTCATTGTCCAGGTTTGACATTGGTAGCACAGAGTTGGTAGGAAGATTGTGTTGTAAAGTGCTTTCTTAGTAGTTATTGATACATGTTTGTTCTTTAGTATTGGTGCCATTTGTCCAATGAGTTGATTTGCCTTATTGCACCTATTTTCGATCTCGTCTTCTGATCTGCCATTTGATGATATTATACTTCCTAGGTACTTGAAGCTCTTTACTTGTTTCAAGGGATGTTCGTTTAGGTGAATTGTTGCTGTTTGTTCTTCTTTAGTTATAGTCATTACCTCTGTTTTGCTTGTGCTAATTTTCATGTTATGTTCCCTACACATTTCGTTTAGACTATTCATGTGGTCTTGTAATTCAGCTTCTGATTTTGCTATTAGTGCTTGGTCGTCCGCAAACAGGAGTTCTCTAATGGTTAGATTTGCAGATGGTTCTTCTTCTGTGTTCTCGTCATGCGGTATTCTTGCTGTCTCTGCTTGGCTGGTTTCTTTACATATGTTGTCTATATATGTTATGAACAAGAGAGGGGACAGGACACAACCTTGTCGTACTCCAGATCTTATGGTGAAGGGTTCTGAGTGTCCTCCAGTTGCTCTCACTATGCATTCACTGTTGTTGTATAAACTTCTACATAGGTTTGTTAGATGTGTACTCACTCCATATTGTTTAAGGATTTCCCACAGCTTGTTTCTATCTACCCTATCAAATGCCTTTTCTTGGTCGACAAAGGCTAAGTAGAGTGTTTCATTGAATTCGATTGATTTTTCTATAAGTTGTCTAAGAGCAAAAATGGCGTCTGTGCATCCTTTGTTTTTCCTAAATCCAAGCTGCGTTTCGCTTAGCTGGGGTTCTAAAGTAGTTCGTAATCTTTTTTCAAGAATTTTGCAAAATATTTTCCCAGTATGACTCAACAGTGAAATGCTCTGTATTGTGTGCAATCTCTTTTGCTGCCTTTGTTTTTCCAAATTGGGATAATTAATGGCGTTTCCTCAGTCTCGTGGTGTCTGTTGTTCTACCCAAACATGGTTGAATAGTCTATGTAGCCAAGCTGTTCCTACTTCTCTTGCTGCTTTAATTAGTTCATTTGGTATTTCATCCTGTCCTGGTGATTTGTTCAATGGGGCTAATCTGATGGCTTCTATAATTTCTTCTTTTAGTATGTCTGGTTCTAGTTCTTCGGTGACATCTGTGTAGGTCTCTTGAATTCCTGTGACATCTGATGGGATGTTGAGAAGTTGTTCGAAGTACTGCTTCCATCTTATTAGGATCTGTTTTTGTTCACTTATTGGTTCTCCATTTTCGCTGTTAATTATTTCAGTTGGGTCAAAGGGTTCTCCTCTGGTTCGCATTGCACTTATCTTTTTGTAGAAGTTTCTGGTTGCTTCCTTGCAGTTTTTATTTAGGGTTTCTCCATACTCTTGCCAGTCTTTTTGTTTTTCCCTCTTTACTATTCTACTCACATGTCTTCTCGCTATTCTGTATTCTCTATAATCACATTCCTGTTTGCTCTTCAACCACTTTTTATATTTTGCCTTTTTTTCTTTTACCGCTTTCTTTACTTCTGCGTTCCACCAACTTGTTATTTTCTTTATCCGTGTTTTGCGTTTTTTCGTGGTTCCGCATGTTATTTTTGCAGTATTTAAAATGCTTGATTTGAACATCTCCCATTCTTCTTCCACTGTTTTTCTTTCGTAGGTAATTTTTCAAAGAGTTCAGTTAGTTCTTTCTCATAGTTTTCCCTTACTGCCTCGTCTTTAAGGTTTTTTTAAGTTTACTGATTCGCATGGCATGTATTTTCCTGCTCTTTGTTTTCTTCTTTTGATTGTTCTTATTGTGGCAACGACTGCTTTATGATCTGTGTTTATACTGAAATTGGGCACTGCTTTTGCATCTAATATATTTCTCTTTCTGTTATTTCTTGTTAATATAAAATCAATTTGGCTTTTAGTATCTAGATTGTTCCATTTATACCAGGTGTATACTTGCGAATCTTTATGTTTATAGAATGTGTTTGTTATATAGAGGTCGTGTTGGCTGCAAAGCTCTATCAGTCTACTTCCGTTATCATTCCTTTCATTTTGCTGATCTCCAAATGCTCCCAGGTGTTTTGCTATGCCCACTCTGTTATGTCCTAGTCTTGCATTAAAGTCTCCCATAACTATGATGTTGTCCTGCTTATCTATTTTATTTAGCACGTCATGTATGTCTTCGTAGAAGTCCTCGCATTCTTGCTCATTATTGTTTGCATTACATGGTGCGTATATCTGTACATATGTTGTGATTGTTTGTTCTTTTATTCTCACTGTTATGATTCCTTCTGATACATATTTTATTTCTAGTATTCCTCTTGCTAGCCGTGGTTCAATGACTATTCCCACACCGTGTCTTGCCCTTTCTTGCTGTTCTACTCCAGAGTAAACAAACGTGTAGCTGCGGTGGAGCTCCTTGCATCCTTTCCCCTTTGTTCTGGTGTCCGCTATTCCCATCAGTCCAATATTCCTCTCCTCCATTGTTTCTATAAGCTAAACCCTATCACCTACTTTAAATTCCTGTAGTTGTGTATTTTTGTCTGCGTACTTTTTCTGTCTTTCTCTGGCTTTAATTATATTGTTCCTTAACCTTACATGCGCTTTGTGCATGTCTTGTAAAATTACTTCCTGAAAATCCTCCCCGATATATTTACGTCTAGGTTTTAACAGATTGTCAATTGGGAGTATTGGTTCTCTTCCGTGTAGCAAGTAAATTGGTGAAAAACCTGTCCCTTCATTTTGATTTGTGCGTATCGCGCCCAATGCAGATCCCAAGTAAAGATCCCAACCCCTATCATGTTCCTCTACAATTTTTGCTATTATATTGTATAATGTCCGATGTTGTCTCTCATTTTTCGCATTTGAGGAAGGTCTATAATAAGAAGTTTTTATGTTGGCGATATTCAAATCTTGTAATAATTTCTCAAACTTCTTGTTCACGAACTCCTTACCATTATCTGTGAGTACCGTCTGTGGGCAACTAAACCTTGGTATGTACTCTTGCAGAAAAATATTAATCATGGTATCAGCGCTCTTATCCGGAATCGCATAAACCTCCGGCCATAGACTGTAGCAATCCACGATATGTAGTAGGTATACATTCCCCGATAACGTTATAGGGTGAGGACCTGAAATATCTAAACTCACTTTCTGCATTGGAAACTGAGGGATGTCAGTATCTTGTAAGGGACATTTGATCATTTTCATATTTCTTAACCTACATTTCTCACACGCGTCAACATATTTACAAGAGCTTTTAAATAAATTCGGCCAATAATATTTATTCTTCAGGGCTTTAACTAACTTGTCGCGACCAAGATGACCATTCTCATCATGATATACCTTTAGAATCTCAATTTCCAAATGTTTCGGAATATATTTTCTCAACTCTTCACTTTTTTCACTCACATAATATAACTGATTGTCATCCTGCAAGACTAAAAAATTCTTCTTATAACTGTTTTCGCCCGTTTCTTTCAACTTCTGTTTTATTTCTATTACCTTCGGATCCAATTCTTGTTCTTCTTTCATATGAAACTGCATTAATTGTGGATCTTCCGCTATTGGTTCGGATTCTTGATCTGACAGTGAGCTCCTAAAATTTTCTCTATTCAATATGGCAGAATCTAGTATATTTACTTGCCAATTTCGGTCATCTATTTCTGGTTCTCCCTCATCTTCAGTATTCCCTGATGTCTCTGGATACGGGATTCTGGATAATAAATCTGCACAAGTGTTTTCCTTACCGGATATGTACTCAACTTTTGCGTTGTACCCTTGTAAGTTCAGCGCCCATGTCTGTATTTTTCTGTTTTGTACTGGGGCCTCTAGTAAAGATTTTAGTGGCATGTGATCAGTTTTGATAATAAAATTAGCGTTATGTTAGTAATAATCTAGTTTCTGCAAGGCATAGTGTATAGCATATGCTACCTTCTCAACTGTCGCCCATTTCTTTTGAGACTTGTTATTATTAATTGCTTTGATTAAGACAATATTGTATAATTCATGCTCAGATACCAGCCTCTACAATGCTCAGTGATTGCAGATAGGTCACACACTTAGCGTGTGAGACATCAGGTGGTGCGTGATGGTGGAAATGACCGTGTATTCCATTGTGGACGACCATTTACCGCGCTAATTGGTCTGATAAGTCACATCCGTTGCCGTCATGGGTTGTTGTTATTATGCCTGATCTGAAGCACAATATAACAGTCTATAGTCTGTCAAGACTTCACAGTACCAGTAGTAGTAGTAAATTATATAAGTTAAGTATAGGACCCTCCCACACGCATTGAGGAACTTGGGAAAATAAGGTCTTAGCTCATTTTTGTAAAGCCTTTTATGAGCTTAACAACGTATTGGTCATACAGTGCTAGACCTATACTTTCCATAGACCAATCGACACCTGGTGGGTGACGGTCTGAGTACCAATCAGGCCGTGCTTACGTCTCAGTAACATTTCCGGTAACTATGCTAGACTGTGTCAACGCCTGGGAGCCCGTGTCAAGTAAAATAATAGCAAGCAGGCGAGAGTCTAGCCACTATCCTACACAATCATCTCATATTGTTCCTCTTGTGCGTTAAGGTGTCGAGGTGAAGCATAAACAGTGGGAGAGTGCCAGTTTATAAGCTTCACGTATCTAATTCCCATGGACTCTGCTATTCCCTCTGTCCATCGTTTACTGTATCTTTCAGTCGGTAGCCTAGGTAACTTGCCGAACTATTTCACTTGGTGTTTACTACATAAATCTAGCGCTGCTATTCTCCCACTTTTTTTTTAAATTTGCTTTTTTTTCGCTTGCTAGCTTTGAACCGTGGATTAGCTTTCCCTATTAACAGTGTCTCTCGCCATCAGGCGAACCCACTCCGACTTCAAAGATATTTGTAATTTACGTCCCCATGTCAAGGACGAGAGGTCAACATTTTTTTAGTCCAACTGTCTGGTGTAGGGGTTGAACCCCTTACCTCGGCATCAGCACAACGGATGTTTAAGAACACGCGTTCCTTTCCATTCGGTCATGCTGTCTTCTACCCACATTTATATTATTCCTCTATCTATTCCTCTACATAGTTCCAGTATGGTTTTTACGAGAGTGTTATGTCTTTTAACGTGGCCGAAAAAAAGAGGCAAGTGAAATATTTCGGCCACGTTAAAAGACATAAAAACCATACTTAAGGCAAGGTTGAAGGCAAGCGAGCAAGAGGTAGACAACGATACAAGTGGGAAGATAACACCAAGAGATGAACGAACATCAATCTGACAGAATGTACAGTGAGGGAGAGAGACAGACAGTGTTGGAGATCCATTGCAACCAACCTTATTTGTGGAGACAGCACTTGATTGATGATGATGATTCATCTACAACTACATTTTTGCATCGCTGCATGCCCTATATAGGACGTCGCAATCAACACCTTCATTTGTTGGCTTTTTGTCATTTACTAGGAAATTAAAAATTTTAGTCATTGCTTTCTGAACGCCCGACGCTCATAACATAGTGAAATCAACACAAGGCGATCTACTTCCAAATCGCCTGATGTGAATCCAGGATGCGGGATTATGAAACTGCGTTCATATCCTTTAAGCCACAGACGTGGACGGTAGTAATATAAAGTACTGTTATTTCTCTACAACTACCTCACAATTATTAGTTACCAGCTCACTAGCTCAATACACTTGCGCTTACATTTCCGTTGCGCTGACGGCGTGGTACAGGGTTCAATTCCTACACCAGTAAGCTGGACTTTAACGTTGACTTCTGATTCAGAAAGCAATGGCAAACTACTGAACGTAAAATCGCCTCTTAAATCAAGATTACGTTGGGGTTGATAGCAATACCCTGCAAAGAACATACCCCATTATAATTATTTCTCTACAAGTATCACATAATGTTAGTAACTACAAGTAATATGTGTTCATACCGGCCACTCATATTGTACTATTATGTATATTTTCATAGATGCCACCAGACAAGTCTCCATGAATTATCATTTCACACACCGATATTGGTCTATTCGCCAAGCAAGGGCTTCTGACTTCATTGACTCAGGTAAGAAGAACATCACTTGAACCGCCTGTCTGTCTGTCTGTCTGTCTGTCCGTCAGTCCGTCCGTCCGTCCGTCTGTCTGTCTGTCTGTCTGTCTGTCTGTCTGCCAGCCAGCCAAATCGCCCGCAGATACGTTTCGAACACGTCATGCAGGACTGCGTCCGTAAACCTTACGGCGCAGAGCCAGTGTAAGAGGAAGGCAAAGACGTGTACACCCGACTGGGGTAGCTGTACGGTATCACCGGAACAAGAACACAACCCTGATCCACGAGTCTGATGATCGTGTGAGATGGCAAACCCTGATCGCTCAAGCCTACAGGCATGATGATGATGATGATGATGATGATGGTCATGATCATGATCATCATCATCATCATGAAATACACATGTGGATTAGATCTACATCGTGAGAAGAACCCAATGTCGCCAGCAGCAAGAGCATACAACATGAACATGGAAACATCAAGAGGCAGTGGAAGGCCACGAAAAAGATGGATCGACGGCGTCATCAACACATTAACAACACACATACCAAGCGACTGAGAGAGCTCCAGTTCGTAACCAAACACAAACGCCCCCCGCTTGCTAACGGCAAGGGCCGAACCGACCGCCGACCGACCGACCGACCGACCGCCGACCGACCGACCGACCGCCCCCACCGCCCACCGACCGACCCACCCCCGACCGACCGACCAACCGACCGACCGAACCGCCGACCGAACCCACCCCCCCCCCCCCCGACCGACCGAACCGACCCCACCGACCCACCGAAAACCCCCGCCCGGCCGACCGACCGACCGACCCCGACCGACCGAACCGAC